>PVIC010005844.1:0-56271 GCA_004025085.1 Thryonomys swinderianus
GTGTGCCTGGAACTGTGCAGCTAGAAGCATCACTGTAGTGGAGGGTAGGGTGTATAGGCTTTAGGGTCCAGAGGACATGGGGGAATTCAGGGGAGGGTTCAGCTCACTCTCCTCTTAGCGGAACTGAGACTAGTATCTGCTTTTTTTATGGTTCATGCAGGCCAAGGTGAGAATTGGGAGTTTTTAGTTTTTCCACTCTAGAAAAACAACTTTTAACTTTTGTCTTGACTTTTAAAATATACTGAAACCCCTTTCCACCCAGTTTGGAAACCTATTGGATTATAATATTTTTATATGGTATCACTATTACTAATGTAAAGAAGACCCTTGAACACTTGGTGGATATGTAGTTCTATATGCTAAATGCTTTTGGTCATCATTACGTTCAATTATCCTGTCATCACATAAAGCAGGTATTATTGTCACCCAAATTTTAAAGAGGAGGAAATCAGTGTTCACATGGAATTGGAGAAAGGACTTGGGTTCAGGCAATTGATCTTAGCATGGTACTCTAATGCCTTTCCTTAAAAAAGACAAAAGCACAGAGATAAAGCCCCACTTGAGCATGTGGGTTGCATGTATGCATGTAGGTGAGAGAGAGAGACAGACACACAAGGTAGAGTGTTTTGATTAATGGTTTGTAAAATGGTGCTCTGGGCTATATTTGAGGTGCTTTGCACAGCCTGGATTCAGGCAGGTGAGCTGTAGTCTGCCCCTCCTGCTCTCTGGCTTTCAGCTGCTTCTGTCTTAACCATGTCTCAAATCACAGTAGCTCTTACTCATTCTCTACTTTTTATATTCGCTCTGTCAAGCTACATGAACTTGAGATATTAGGCCATATAGTTCCAACTTTCAATTGTAAGTTTAAAGCAAGCTTGAAAAACAAAACGAAAACATTCCCTTTAACTTTCAGGTTGTGTGGCAGGGATAAATTCTGTTGAAGTTCTTAAAAAACAAAAGGCTAGAAATAAACCCTGTTTCTTTTCCAGCTCATTTCCTGTGTTTAGAGGAAAAGAACCCAGAGTGTTTATTGTTGTTGGTTTTGTTTGTTTTTGTCTAGTATAGTATCTGTGTTTTCTCTTGTAGCCATTTGACTTCTGTGCATAATTTTTTCAGTTTCCTTTGAAATTGTTTCTATATTCCTGGGCAAGTTACTTAGCCTCTCCGAGCCTCACTTCCACCAAGTATGGTGGACTAAGCCTGTGGGTTTGAATTAATTTCTGAACCAGAAGTGAAAGCAGGAGGGCTCAACAATTGTGAGCTCCCCAGAACCCTTTCATTGCTTTCCCCCTGTGTGCAGGAAATTATGACTGTTCTACATGTCTTTATGACCGTGGTAAATCTTCACTATACAAAAGGAAAATGGGTAAAAGGAAAGTAGTTATTGATCAGTTAGCTGGCAAGTTCACTCATTCACTTAGCAGCAGTATATTAAGCAGTTGCTGAGTACTTTGTTAGGGATGGGAGAATCACTAGCAGTCAGCTGGTAAGCCACCATGCTGTCATCACTTTGAGACAATGTAATGCACCGGGACCATTAAGAGTCACAAGTGCAAGCACTGGCCACTGTGAGATACACAGAAAGAGCATGGCCCAGTCTGAGCTGCCTGAGAAGGTTTTTGCAATGAGATCTGTGCTGAGAACTGAAGGATGAACAGGGCTCCATTAAATTCTCATTGATTTTGCCCAATTAAGATGATTTGAGAGCTGATTCTTGAGTTTTTTTTCCCATGGAATTAAATTTTTGTGCTTTAAATGCAGATTGGCAAGCTCCACTGTAGGATGATACCATTTGCATTGGGGTTGCCTTGATAGGATAGCTATGTCCAGCTGGGACGAGATAAAAAGGACAAACTTTACAGTGTGGGTAACTAGGAACACACATGTGGAGGGAGGGCCTGAGTGTCAGGAGAGTCAGCAGCACGGAATCTCCCTTTTGCTGGGTCTACCTAATGTATGATACATATTTTGACATATATGGGTGACAACTGCAATGAGTTTATTTATTTGGCCAACTAATACTTGTTTGCCAACGATGTGCCAGTTGATGTGTAAGACAGACATCCATACGATTGAATCTGTAACATTAAAAGCACAAAACGAGAGGCAAAGGGGACTAGATTGTTCAGAATGCTCCTTACGTGGGAGCCCTCATACTTGAAGAACATATTACATCATTTCAACCCTAGATCACTCTATATGTTTTATAGACGTGGGACCTAAAGTGGCTTGATTTGGCACAGAGCTTGCCTGTGGTCTCTTGGACAAAGAAGGGGAGTTTGGATTGTGACCTTGTCTGTTACACTCTCAGGAGTGTTGTCTCCCACACAGCCATAGCCCAGAGACAAGCAGTGGTGTGGCATATGCTGTGTGCTAAGTCTTAGCATGCTGTTGGTGTGTGCAAGAGGGAGTATAACACTGCTTCCCACAAGAGGGGACTTCTCCCCATGTCATCCTTACTTAAAAGTATACATTTTATTACTTCCTTATTAACATTGTTTTCACAACTTTAACACTTATATCTTATTCTCTCACTATATATCCCTTGTTTGGTGGGTTCTTTGTTGACTCCTCCTCTGGCGATTATCCAAGACTACTTCTACAAATCTTCTTTGAGTCATCCTTTTTGTACTTGTTATAATTACAATTACTTAAGTCCATGTTTTAATGTCCTTTCTAGAATTCAAATTTTTTAGAGAATATTTCTTATACTTACAAGAATGAGTAATATTTTCATGCTTATTACTTACAAGTGCTAAAAATGAAGCTGTTCTTATTTTCATTCCTGTTTGATTTGTTCAGCACTCTCAACAGTGCCTTTGTATGGTTCTTCAGAAATGCTTGGGAAACTGTGTGGGACAGTAGGAAGGGAGCCTTCTGATCTGTGAAGACACTCTGTGCTGATAGAATTAACTCATGTGCTAAGCTGAAGCCAGGGGATACATTCAGTCTGGTTGCCCTCTTGCCTTTGGTCATTGCACTTGTAGACTTTGTAGTCTTTCCAGAGATTCCTTCGGTCAGTGGATGACAGTGAGTGGTAAAGAGCACTAAGCTGTGGTCATAGTATAGTGTACTGTGCTCTGTGCCTGTAGAAATCTCTGCCTTTGGTTACTATGTGGAGAGTGTGAGATGTCACCATGACAGAGTGCTGGCAGAGACAGTGAATGATCAGTGCCCATCCACTTCAGCTTTTGAGGGGAGGACAAGGCACAGTGTTAGGTCCTGGGATACAGTGCAGAACCACACAAAAGAACCTGGATTCAGGGAGTTTGAGATTCAGGTGAGTCGTCTCATCTATTTGTTATTACAAAGTTGTAAAGGAGGTATTCTGATTATTCTCTTTACAGACAAAGAAACCGAGGCTCAAAGAGGTTGAATACCTGGTGCAACATTATAGATTTAAGTGTCACAACCATGTTTGGAACATGGGTAATTTACCCCAACCCCTCACCACTAGCTTAGTGGACCTTCTCCCAATATAAGGTCTATAGTTCAAACATGTAAATATGTAGATGTATTGTTATTTACAAGTATATTCAGTTAAGTATCTGTATAATTCTATAAGTATTTTAGAAATATTTTCTAATTATCATAATATTCATTCTTTAAATAAAATTTAGAAAGTCCATAAAGGTTAAAATAGAAATGACCCATTGGCCAGATGTTCTTGTTCCAGTCTGTTTTCTTTCGGATAGATATCAGTGCCTGTCTGGTGAGGGCCACAGTGTAGGTCTGTGATCATGCTGCTTTCTTCACCTAATACTTAATAGTAACTTGTTCTCATTTTAATGGAGATCTGAAATGTCAGTGTTCTTTCTGACTCTCTCTTTTTATACATGTGGTATAAAGCTCCCAATTAGCCCATCAGTGCATGGTTGGCTGAGTGCAGTGACAGTAATGGGGAAGCAGGTGTGGAGCTATGAACAACTGGGAAACATTGTGATTCCCAGAGATGCTGTGTGATATCTTCCTTTCCCAGCTCGTCCTTTCTCCTAATCCTTTCCACTGATGCTCCTATTTAAAGTCTTTTGTGGAGCTTCTGAGTAAATAAAACTGACATAACAGGATGACTATTGGATTAGCATATGTATTATGTCCATTTCCCCCTCAAGTGCCTCATGGCCAAGGTTTGACAAAAGTTAATCCTTTTGATGAATCAAGAAGTCCAGTGCACCCAAGATTTGCCCTAGTAACTGACCACTGTAACCAGCAGAGGTTAGCTAGACCTGGGTCTTTTCTTCCCCAGAAAGTGCTCAACGCAGCCTTTGGTAAGTCCTTAATGCTGTTCTTTCTCACTGACCCCTTCCTGAATTCTGCCTGTGTTGAAGACTTCACACCTGATCATATGGTTCAGCTGCATGATTATGTATTCATATTTAACACAAGACACACCTTGCAGCCTGGGTATCTTGGTGGTATAGCACTGGCTTAGCATGCTTGAGACCTTGGGTTCTGTGCCTGGCAGTTCCCACCTCCATATGGCACATCTTTCAAGGAACCCTTGTTAGACAGTGGGATACACTTAAAATAATAAAAACATGAATAACTAATGGTTATTGACCATTTAAGCATGCCTAACAAAAGAAATGTTTTACAAGCATCTGTCTCTTTACTCTGTCACAACCCCATTAACCTTGTGGATTCAAAGATTGAAATTGGAACTTGGATTTTGCTGTCTATAAAACACAACCTGAACTAGTAAACCACAGTGCTCTGCAAAGGGGTGGAGTATGAGCAGAGAGCCTCTGAGCTCTCGCGATGCCACTTTTTACTGTTAAGGGGAAAGTTATATGCATCTGCCTACAATATAACTCAACAGTCCCAACTTCTATCTGGGCTTTGAAATCCATATGCTTCATAAAGGGCTCCCTAAGACTTCCATGGCCATCCCTACTAAAATAATCCCTTTCTCTCACTACTTGTCACAAGCCTTTTTCTAATATGTGTTTATGCTTCTTTTCCTACAGGAGGAAATACAAGAAAACATCCCAAAGGTAAGAGTGTTTGTCTGGAAAAAGGAGACATTCCAGGCCATGATTGATTGACTCATGAGTGGCCCAAGTTGGGACCCTGGTTGACTGGAACTGTAATAAAGAGTCTCTTGGTTCCCTCTCAGTGAGTTGCCTGCTTTATCTCTTGATCGCTACTGCTGCTGTAATTAAAAATTGATTGTATGCATCTAGTGTAGCACAGTGGGATAGATGACTCCACAGGAGAGTGGTTCCTGTGGATGCAGAAGCTAATTACTACTGTGTTGTCTGGTGCTTTAATGAAAGCCTGGACTGGAGAGATCGAGCTGGCAGAGGCTGAAGGTTTATGAGAGCACAAAGTGGTCCTTAACTACATTTGTAATGTCTGAATACTCCTTTACTTCCAATTCTTCTTTGCCTGATTTACCTGGACAAAATGCAGTGGAGCTCAGAGGATTAAGTATAAGTTCCTTCAAGGGCAACAGTAGCCTTCTGGCCTGACTCTTGAAAGAGTTATTTGAAGTATAATCTATCATACACTTTGTGTACCCATTACATGGAAAGGTGGCTACAAAAAGATGAGGCTCTGGCCTAGCTCCAGGCTATGCTTTGCAGGCATATCCTTGAAAGTGAGTATCCTTTGAAAGGGTCCAGTGAGCACTGGTCCTGACATATGTAGTTATTAACCTTTGGATCTACATCATCTGTATTTATAACCCTAAAATAACCTAAGATACATGGAGGTCTATCTCCAACAGAGAGCCCTTTTGTCAGTGTCTATTTGATGTCAAATACTGACCGAAGTGCCCTTTGTTAGATACTGTGTGTAATCTAGAGAAGTAGCATTTGTATTTGTGTGTGCTATAAAGTTGTTACCATGGGGAGGGTGAATGATGTCTCTAAATAATGTAACAGTGAAATGAGCTTAGGACATGCCCTGTGTGTTATGGTGGAATTTGCTCATTGGTACATCTTATTAATTTTTATATATATAAATAAATCATATATTAACATATTTAAGGTATATAACATGATGTTATAGTATGCATATGCATAATAAAATAATTACTACAGTCAAACAAATTAATATATCCATCTCACCACATATTTCATTTATTCATTCATCTTAAACTTTTTTGTTAGTTTTACAGTACTTTATTTTCATAAATTATTTGGGCAATAATGGTACATAAGGCCTCTCATGACATCTTTTATTCTTCAGCATCATCACTGGCCACTTCTAACATGCCTCTTTGTTCTCTAAATTTGAACTATGGTTTCTCAGCACAGTTATGACTTTATAGGTCCAGATACTCATGGATGCTTTTGGAGTAAGAGCTTTGGTAAACCTCTGGTGAACATATTCGTCTGGTGCTTATCTTGGAGTATAAACCTCCTATATGTTAGGGTGTTTTTCCTACATGAGGTGGGATAAAATGTGCTCATTTCACAGTTATCCAGGAAACAAATGAGGATGGGTCAAGGAGTAGATAAACATTGGCTGTCATGACAAGATATGGTGTTTTCTCAACACATTATGCTGTGTCTTTTGTCTGTGTTTTTGCATATGCCATTCCCTCTTGCCCAACTGAACCCTAGTCCATCTTGTAGTTAATACTGAACTTTCTGCCTTTTATGTTCTGTAGCTGCGTAATGGTCAGGATTCATATTCTGTGTCTTCTTTTGTCTTGTTACTCATCTGTCACAGTGCCTAGGACATGCTAGCTGCTTAGTAAACATTGGTAAGTCCATAGTTACTGCTGTTAGAAACTACTCCTAAACTGATTTTTTCAGACTACTGGAGATGACAGTAGGAAGAAGTGCCATAACTACATCACATGCAGTTTAATCTTGAGTTGGTTAAAATATAAAACAAAGATATTTTTCCATAATTTACAGGATTCCTATTTTACAAACAGGCTAACATCAAGTGAATTTTCTGTAGGACTTTTTCAGAATTAATTCCTGATAGGCCAGGATTGGAATGGCTTGATTAAGTGGAAATCTACAGAAGAGCACTATTTTTTGTTTAATATTCTTAACAAAAATGGTCTTCAGGCATCAGCCACTCTACTATCACTGTCTGCTTAAGTTTTTGGAATATTTAATGCAAGTGTCAAAATATGTATTATGAGTTACTGATAAGAGTTTAAAAAGCACATTCCAAAGAAGTAAGATTGCTTAGGCATTTTGTTCACCATTTAAAGCTCACAATTCAGTTTAAAAGGCCAGTATTTTTTTATTCACTTTGATTTTGGTATCACAGATTTAAACAAATTATATCAAAATAATAAATTTGAATGCAGTGAAAATCTGTCAGCAGTTTTCAACAATGACATTTTTTATCACCTTTTAATTTTGATCACATTTTTTTATCACATTTTAATCTTACCTTTTGCTAATGAGCATTAGTTCCTGGAAGAAATTTCTACGTCCTGAGGTTTCCAAGTAAAGTACTTTAAAGGAAGGTGTTAACATCTGACATGCAGTGTACTAGGTACAAGTCATTGAGAGAAAACTATGCCAAAACTTCAAGGCTTCTTAGAGGTTGTTATACTTTCTAAATGTAGTCAGCTTATACAGATGACTAAATTATTCTGTCTTGTTCAGGTTCATTCATGGTAGTAGCTGCGTGTGAACCACTGAGAAGAATGTAAACTAATCACTCAGTTTGAAGGGCATAGTTGTCTTCAGTATTAAAAAGTCATTTTCACATGTAGTTAATCTGGGGTACTAGCAATTTTAGAGTTTGGTCAATTTTATTTTAAGAAGAGATAAACTAACAGGTTAGAAGGAGTTTTACAGAAGACCTGTTCAAACTTGTCAAGGTTCAAATTACTACTCTGATTTTTGAGAGCATGTATTTTGCATCTTTGATGTGAATGTGGTTATATCTTTTATGTCACTGTGATTTTAAAGATGGACTTTCTTATACCTGCTTCATTGAAGTCATTAAAGTACAAATTAATGGAGAATCAGTTTTAGCTGTTGTATTTTTAATATTTTTCATATGAAATGGATCCATGTTCTACAAATGTCATTGAATAACAAACCATTGCCAACTTAGTGGTTTAAAGCAACCATTTTATTTTGTTCATAATGTAATGGGTCAATGGTAGAGTAAGGACTTGGCTGGATGGTTTGAGGGTGGTGATCCAACTAGTGTCAGCTGGAGGTGCTGGGGATGGAGGATTCACCTCCATCCCCAAGATAGGATCACCAAGGATTCACCAAGATAGGATCTTCATTAATGTGTTAAGAGCTGTTATGGTTAGCATCTAAAATGTTCCCCCAAAGCCTGATATGTTCAGAGGTGGGGCTGTTGGGAGGTGTTTAGATTATAGGAGTGCTGTACTCATCAAAAGATTAATTTATTCATCAATTTATAGCTGAATGTTTTGTTAACAAGGTAGGAGTCTGATGGGAAGGAGTGGATTACTGAGGGCATGACTTCGAAGTGTATCCTTATCCCAAACTCCTCCTTTCTTTCTGTATTTCTGGCTACTTAATGAGTTGAAATCTTTCCTCTTACTCACCCTTTGGCCACATTTCTTCCATGGAATCAGCAAACTGGGAACTAACTTTCTGAAACCATAAGCCAAATTAATCTCTCTTTCTTTGAATTGTGGATGTTCAATATTTTGTTTCACAATGGGAAAGTGGCCAATACAGAAAACTGATACTGGAGAAGTGTGGTTATTGCTGTATCTATATCTGACCATGTAGTTCATGTCATGGTATACAGCACAATAGACTGGAAGCTTTGGAGATAATTTACCAAGGGAAATTTGAAGAAGAAAATTTAATAGGCACACTGTATAGTAGCAGGCAAGATGTCAAAAAAGTCATTTTCCCTGAGTCCTGAGATGACTTATTTTTTTTAACAGGTAGTTACTTCCTCCTTGGACTTTCTCTATTGTGAGTGGATCATTGATATGGGCTATCGACTTACAACATCTTATGATTGAGACTTTTTTGCGTTGAACTTCTTAGAATTCCCTGAAGTATAATGGTCATCACCAAGACATGTCTGTGAGCTGAGGCTCTTTAATTCTAAAATAGCTTGTAGATTATTCACCTCAAAATGGAGTCCACAGTTCAGACGCATTTGGAATTGGTTTATGGGAGATGTTTGGAAAGGTTTAGAAATGTGGGTTAGAGAATACCCAAAATGTTGTAAGCAGAAATTAATAGGTGATTCTAGACAGAGCTCAAAAGAACAGAATACTGATAGGAATACAGACAGCAAAGGTCAGGTTTATTAGGTTTCATATGGGAAAGAAGACTCTGTTGTGCAATAGATGCCATGAACGTTACATTCTGTCAAAGATGTTGTCTACATGTTGCCCATGTCCTAAGATTTTGTGTGAGACTAAATTTAAAGGTGGTAGATTAATTGATTTGGTGGAGGAAATTTCAATAAGGACAGTGTTCAGGCTGCAGCATAAGCACTCATGTCTGCTTTTAGACAGGCTGTAATGAGAATCAGAAGTGATAAGGCAGAGCTGAATAACTTGGAAATTTTCTCAGTAATTCATAAAGTGCAAAATAGATCTTAGCCCCAAACAATATTTTCATGTTTTTCATACTTTTGAGTCTCATGTTAAGAATTAGTGGAAATTTATGTGTTGCTTCCCAGACTAAAATTTCAGTAGGAGGAGTGATATTAGAAGTAGTCTTTTCATCAAGGTCCCAATTGACCCTGTTAGGTATGTACACAAAAGAATTAAGTCTTGTCTCTGAGGGTCAGTAATTCTAAGACCTTTGTTGAAGTAGTAAAATGGTAACTTGTCAGCAAGAGAAGAATATTCAGTAAAAACATTTCCTATAAAATTCTCATTGTGATGCTTCTAATACCTCTTCAGCCTCAAGTATCAGGTCTGGCTCAGAAAAGTTTGCATCTTAGAGAAAACATGTCAGGCCTATACAAAATGATCATACGTATCCAGAAATAACTATTTTGGGGCTGCCCTTGAAAGAGGGACTTTTTGTCAGAGGATATAACAAGCTGAAAGTATTACTTACACCTTCATACTTACAGAAGTACTACTTACACCTTCATACTTACTGAAGTACTCACACCACACATATAGACACACACATGTACGCATGCACACACACACATACACAAACACACTAATACCTATTTCTTTCTGCTAGGGGCGCTCAGATTGTACATCATAATCCAGAGACAGAGGCATGAATAAAACATGTCCGCTAACTTAAGGAACTGCTCTAAGCACTTATCCACCTTCGTATGTCTGGATTGTGGCAATTCAGTAATTTGATCAATAAGATAAAGAGTTAGTCTTAGTAAATTAACAGTTGGAACCACATCTGATAATGAAACTGTCATTTCTGTGAAGTTTTTAAAAAATTTCTTTCTTTCTTTCTTTTTTAAATGGAATTCTTTATTGGTATATTTATATACATCTCAAAATCACGTATAACATTGGGGAATTTGTACCAGTATATGACACGTTAATTCTCATTTTTACCCATATCCCTACCCACCCACCCCTCCTCGCCCCCTAAAATTTCTTTATTTTTTAACTGGGCCTGTTTAGATAGTTCAAATAGAAATCCTGGTCCTATCTAATTTTTTTTGGCAGTGCTAATAATTGAGCCTAGGAACTTTGTGTCCTGTTGTCTCTATGTCTGTTTGTTTTCCACAGGATCTTGCCAAATTGCTTAAGCTGGGTTTTAATTTCTGATCCTCTTGCCTCAGCTTCCCAGAATGCTGCAGTTATAGGCATGTGGTACTGTATCCAAACACACTTATTCATCTTATAGGTCTAGATCTTACTATAAGCATTTGACTTGAGGCAAATGCGTCTCATCATTTTGACAAGTGCATTACATTGATTGTCATATACATAATATTTTATGATGTTTTACAATTTAACAAAAGTTTATTTAATTATTGATATTGCCATATACTTTAGTAAATATTGGAAGTAAAAGTATAAGTAAAAATACCTCTGTGAATTGGTTTACTGGCATGCAGGTGAGACAGATGAACAAAATAATTACCACAGAATGTGTGAGAATGTTCTGATACAGTTAAGTATTCATGGTCTTTAGGAACAATTAGGTGTCAAGTGATATGCACATTATCATACTCTTCTTTCACGAGATCACAAAAAACAGCCTACAGTAATAGTAATGTTCATTATTTATTGGGCTTGAGAGTATGAGCATATTGAAATCCAATCTGGCTTTTGATAGTATTTTCTCCATGTTATCAGTTCTTAAATATATACTTTTCTGGCCTTTTAGACCTTTTCTCAAAGAAGCAAATGGTTCAAATATTTTCTGTTTATAAAGAAAACAATCCAGGATCCAAACATATGTATGGATGTTGGTAAAGTGAATGTTGTCGTTCTGTAGAGTGGCATCTGTCTGTTGTAAGGCAAGCAAGGAGTTACCCCCACCCTCACCAGTGTCTTCTTTCACTTGAATTTGATGTGGCTCAGTAATCACATTTGATGAGCCCAGTAATTGATTAAATTCAGGACACAATTCCCTTAGTCATGTCTGCTAGGTTCAGTCTCTATGAGTCAGCTTACTTAGTGAGTCATTCACATCACCTTTGCTGTTAATAATAGATTGTCATATGTGAGGGACAGGAAGGTAAACGTATATTTACCTTTCTTTGAAACAGGTACCTTCTAAGCCATTGAATTAGGCACATTCCATTTCTTTTTTTTGAGACAGGGTCTTGCTTTGTAGTTCAGGCTGGCTCTGAGCTCACTATGTAGCCCAGGCAAGCCTCGAACTCAGCATTCCTCCTGTCTCGGCCTCTCGAGTGCTGGGATGGCAGGCGTGAGCCACCATGCCCGGCCCTGTGGTATGTGGTTTTGATTGCTGGTGGGCGTGAGTCTCCACGCCCAGCATTGTATGTGGTTACCGGGGATTGAACTCAGGACCTTGCGCTTGTGAGGCAGGCGCCGGAACCACTGAGCTAACCCTCCGGCCCCCACATTCCATTTCTTAATATCGACCTACCTCATGTCCACTCTTCCCAGGATGTATTTAATTTAAGGTCCCTGGTAACTTCTGAGGCTATTTCAGCATCTTCGAAATGGAATGGTGGGCTGTTGTCCCTTATCTTTACAATGAAAAGAGGCAGCTGAATATCTTGCTAAAATTAATTGGGTCAGAGGATAAATTAGAGTACATATATTTGGCTCACATGCATAGCCAATAGCAGCAATCATATTTAGAACCTAAACATTAGTGATGATGTCAAGAACAAGAGGATCATGTAGGAGATAAAACCCTTTAAAATTGTTTTTATGTTTATGATGGCTAATACATTCTCAAAGTAATAGGAATAAATACATCTGCCATGAGTGTGTTTCCCAGTTTACAATCCAAGATGACCAGAATGATTTCATTGTGAGCAGTGGCAGGTCGAAGTAGACCTCAGAGAGTACTAGTGTGATTTACTTAGAGCACTAATTGACACTCACACTTATGTCACAAAGGATAATGCACAAGGTTGCTAGTAAAAACCTAGTAGTACTATAATTTCAGGTGAAATAACCAGAGGAGAAAGGAAGATGATAAAACAATTCACAGATAGTTTTAGTCAGAGTTCAGTGTCAGGCAGCTGCCACTCATTTATCCATTACCCCCTCAGCCTGATGTCTGAACGAGCTGGGGGGTGCAGGTTCAGGGAGCGATCAGGGCCCAGAGAGGCTGAATAACAGGAGGCAGATGTGGGTATATAAAGGGCTGTGTTGTAGTAAACAGTTCAGCTTTGAGTCTGTGGGGTTTATCTAGACACTAGGATAGTAGCCGGAATGACAAGGGTGCTGAGCTATCATTTTTAAAGTCAAGAGTAAGATCTAGATGCAGTTTAATTCTTTTTCACCTTGCTGTGTGTAATAGAAAGAATCAGAGAATAGGAGCTGAGTCTTATTTACCAAAGGATGGAATCAGCCTTCACAAATGATTAGAGACTATGTTTTGGGGCACATGGAATAGGACTGAATAGAGGTGCTCATGCTATTATAGGTCTTACAGTGAACAGATCAATCCCTCCTCAGCAAAGAATTATCCAAAATGTCAATGAGATTGAGAAACCTTGCACTAAACTTTACTCTCTTCTTTAAAAACTGAGCAACACAGTTTGTGATAGATAAGTCTTGGAAACATTCCAAATGCCCATCAACTCTAGACTGGATAAAGATGATGTGGTTTTTCTATAAAGTGGAGTGTTACTTTGCCTTACAAAATGATAAGTTTGAGTCATTTATACTCAAATGGGCATTCCTTCAGGACATCCTCATAAGTGAAATAAATAGGTCATAAATGTGTAAATATCATATCTGTTCTCTGGTATGAGAAATTGAAGATATTAGTGAGATCTACAATATATGGTAGATATTATGAAATAGAAAATATTCAAAGGCAAACGTGGAAGGGTGAAGAATGAGGGGTAAAGTAAAATGTGATGGTACTAAAAAAAGCAAACAAAGCTTGTGTATTTAGAAGGTAGGGGTTGTGGGTTGGGTAGGAGAATGGGGATAAATGAGAAATCATGTCATATACTGGTACAAATTCCCAATATTGAGTGTGATCAGGATGTGTATATACAATGTACTAAAAAGGATAAAAATAAACTAAAACAAAACTGAATAATAGCTGGACATAGTAGTGCTTGCTAGAGTCTCAGGTGTTCAACAGGCTGAGCTGAGAGGATTGTTTGAACCCAGGAATTTGAGGCCAGTTTGGACAAGATAGTGAGACTTAGACTCAAAGACAAACCAAACCAAAATAAAACAAAAAGGATTAAATTAGATAAAGATAGAAGTATTAAATATACTTCTTGCCATTTAGTAAATGTAAAAAATATTTTAGCTATAATTATTAACTTTACTAGTTTTACTTATGTTTAGTTGCTTATATATAACATGTATGGATTATGTTTAATAGTTTTGTAGCTGACATACAGAACTTTACAGGTGTGCTAAATGCATTTGAATTTTACAAAAAGTTTAAAGGGTTTCTTTTATGATACTAGTGATCAAATTGTGCATTGAAAGCGATTTTCAAGTTGTTTGAAGAGCTATTATTGGTTTATGTGAATATATATACACTGAAATAAATTTTAAACCATAAGTTCCATATCCTGTTTTGCTATGCTAGTCCCAAATAAAAAGACTAAAGTTATAGATCTTAACCAAAAGGCTTTAGTGTTATTGCAAACTATTGCCTAGGAGGTAATACAACCAAACAGATTTGCTGGGAAATGAAATTTCATCTTTTACATGTGGAGGTATAGAGATGAAATTATCAGAAAAGTAGTAACTACAAAGCAAGCCACATTTTAATTGGAAATGGATTTCAACTTAGTATTTCCAGGCAACAAAATTATGCCTTGGAATTATTATCAGTGTTGTAGCAACTGTAGTCCTTCTGAAAGCAGAGCTAAGCACTGTACATAGCCCCTGTCAGTTTGCTGTTGGCTACAGATGTCTGAATTGCAGTGCTCTGCCGCTGGGGGACAGAGTTCCCTGCCTGGTTGCCTTCTGCTACAAGTACAAATGGAGAACTTGTGGTTTGATATTTTTATGATCATATCCTTAATCCTTACTGTGTGTATTATCATAATGTCACTTTCAAGAGATTCACAGAAGCTAGGCATGACACTGCATTCCTGTAATTCCTGCATTCTGGGATGCTGAAGCAGGAAGATACAATTTTCAGCCTAGCCTGGGCATATTAGAGAGACTAGCTCAAAATAAATCTTAAGTATAGGACCTGAGGATGTGACTCAATGCAGAGGGCCTGGGTTTAGTTCCCAGTACTGCCAAAATGAAGTTTCACAGAATTAGTACAGAACTTGAAGAATTTTTAAGAAGAAAATCTAAGGTACACATTGTCCTGTGAGGTCCATTATCCTCATTCTGTTGTTATGGCAAATCTATCATTGCATACCTTGCCATGATCTTGCGATAATTTCACTAATGGCTATGTTGTTAGGAACAGTACTAACTTTATTAGTCACCACGCAAACTCACGACTCATTATCAAGAAAGATAGGAGAAAGGTTTGCTGATGCCCCTAACACCTTTTGGATGGATAAACAGAAGGCTCGTTCCTTCCGAGGACATTATGCTGCCTTAGGGAATGAACGAACTTAATAACAACACAATGCCAGTGATGATGGAGGTGCAGATGGTGGTGATGGTGTTGGTGGTGTCCTGTGAGCAGTTACTTATGAGATGGCAGTTCCGGCTCCTCAGAGCACACTCACTTCATGCTTTCACCTGTTCGCTTTGCATCTGCTTTTTCCCCTGCTGATTTCATTGTGTTAAGAAATGTGTTCTGGGAACATGATTTTGGGATTTGACAGATGAGGTTCTGATGAAGCCATTGTAAAGTTTAAATTGCTTCCAATTTAGCATCATTATTTTGAATAGAAAGAAATTTTCTGTAGATTAGTCTTCTATGTAGAAAATGAATCATGTGTGCAGGATTCTTTTGGGGAAGACAATTTTTCTTTCTTGGTACCAGTGACTTACTTTTGGCATTGGATTTGTGGTGTGTTGTATCAGAATAATTACGTGAGGCATTTATAAACAAAGCAATAGAATAGTGGCATTCAGAGCCTGGATTTTAGAGTCTGAGAGATTTAATTTTTTTTTTTTTTTTTTTTTTTTTTTTTTTTTTTTTTTTTTGCTTTTTGGAGACAGGGTCTCGCTTTGTAGTTCAGGCTGGCCCTGAGCTCACTATGGTGCCCAGGCAAGCCGCCGCGAACTCAGCAATCCTCCCGTCTCTGCCTCCTGAGTGCTGGGATTACAGGCATGAGCCACCACACCCAGCATTGAGAGATTTAATTTTAAAATCCAATTTTCATACTTCCTTAACTTTGTGATATTTTTTAGCCAGTTAAGCACATATTGTCAGAGTATGGATGCTAACAGTATCTACTTCATAGGGTTATTGTAAGGATTAAATGAGACAGTGTATGTAGAGGATATGGTCAAGTTGTTGCACAAGTAAGCACATAGAAAGTGCCTACTATTAGCTGTTAATATGATGTTCTTCCTCACAAATAAAATTATTGACCACGGATGCCATCATCCTTCATTATGACTACAATTGGGACCTTGCAAACTCTGTAAAACTTGGGAGCTTACTTACCCAGAGAAGATTAATCCTTTAGGGTCTTATTTATCAGGAGGTCAGTTGGTATGATTCTAGCAAATTATGGGCAGGGGTGGGAGAAGCTACTGCCTCATACTTCAGGCTGATCCACAAAGCTGTGAAAAGATACTTTTAAAACAAAAAAGCAATACGACTCTTTTAGCCCCAAATTCTTGGCATCATCTCTTCATTCATACTTACTTGGTCTCTGAACTCAGCCTCTAACAGGATCTGTGATGTGTGCATGTATGGGCAGGGACCTCACACAACCACCCTTGATTTAGAAGTGGTAGGTGAGATTTGCAAAACAGAAGTCAGTTCAGATGGTTTACATTAACAATACTACTGAAAGAGAACAAACTGAAAGTACAGTATTTATTTTTTTTAAATGAGTTGTACCAAAGGTATTCAATCGAACATATTTTACTTATGGAAGTAAATTTTGACTTGTCTGAATTCATTGGGCTACATATAACTGAGTGCAACTACAAAGTAAGACATTGAACAAAAAGGCACAAGATATGACCTTTACCCTCAAGGTCCATGGCATAGTGGGAGAGGCAGAGTACCTGTTTGGATAATGTCAGTGTAAGTTCTGCGACAGAGGTGCAAAGTCCCAGTGTTTGAGAGCTCAGAAAAGCCTTCAGAACATGACACCTGAGGCGTAAGAATGAATAAGAAAAAGAGCCAGATGCAGGAAGGCAGCATGAAAAGAGTAATATGAGCAGAGAGTTGATGTGCAAAACCGCTTTGTTATCTGGGTCCCACCCTTGCTCGGGGTGGAGTGAGTGAGGTATGTTCTGCAGAGATGGGAAGGAGTCACCTTGCTGTGATATCCTTGTGGGAAGGTGTGAACCCACTGCCTTGGTTAACTTTAAAGCAGTCTGGGATCACCAGGAGCTGCAAGGAAAGGAAACTTCACAGCAGTAAAACATTGCCATATTTGAAGAAATGAGGTGTGGCATCTGAACTGAGTGGCTCACATGTTTGTCAGAATCCCAAAGAAACCAGTAATTACTTCCAAATGAGAATTGAAGGGCACATTAAAAAAAAAAACACATCTTTTCTATCCAGTCTCCAGTTGATGGGCATCTGGGTTGTTTCCAAGGTTGGGCTATCACAAACTGAGCTGCTATGAAAATGGGTGCACATAAATTTTTGTGATATGATTCTTTTAATTCTTTCAAGTATATTCCTAGCAGGGGAATAGCAGGGTCAAATGGGACATCTAATTCTAGTTTTCTGAGGAATCTCCACACTGATCTCCACAATGGTTGCACAAGTCTACAATCGCACCAACAGTGAAGGTTTACTTTCTCCCCACAGCCAAATGGGGACACCTTGAGGACACACTAATAAGTGAAATAAATAGGTCACAGATATGTAAATACCATATCTTTTCTCTGGTATGAGAACCTGTAGATGTAAATGAGTTCTAGAATGTATGATAGATTTTATGAAATAGGAAATATTCAAAGGGAAAGTGGTAGGGGAAAGTAATGAGGGGGAAGAATAAATATGATTTGAAAAGAAAAAGGGTATGTATATAGGGGGCAGGGGGTTGTGGGGTTGGTAGGGATATGGGTAAAAATGAGAATTAACTCATGTTATATCCTGGTACAAATTCCACAATGTTGAGTGTGATTGTGAGCTGTATATAAAATGTACCAATAAAAAATTCAATTAAAAAATCAAAAGGCAGGTAAAAAGAATCTTCTACATTTTCTATACTTGAACTTAGCCAAAAGGCCGAGAAGTGATTTCTTCTACATTTTCTATCAGGGAACAGGGTACAAAGTAATGAAGAGCTATATTCCCTTCTCTTCTGTTTCTTTAGAGTTTTTGTAAATGTGGTGTTATCTCTTTCTTACATGTTTTATAGAATTCATCAGGGAAACTGTTTAACCCTGGACTTCCTCTGGAAAGATGATATTCAGACACTTCTCAAATCACTTATAAATTATCAGGATCACTAGGAAAGTTTGCGAAGATGTGAATTGTATAGACTTCTCCCACCCATTCTACCCCAAGTTTCTTGGTTGGTCTGGAGGTGGTGAGGACAGAGGCCTTGCACTCCAGGAAGTTTACAGTGTTTGTTGTTGCTGATATGCAGGGGAACACTAGCATTACTATTGCTTTCGCAATTGCTGTTTGGAGTTTCATTTAAGAGTTACATTTAGAGTTTCTGTTTCTTGAGTCATTTTTATGTTTTCAAGGAATTTGTTCATTTAACCTAATATGTGAAATACACTGGTATAGTGTTTGTTGTTTACCATCTTCTTAATATATGGCGGTCCTCAGTGATATCCTTTCTTTCATTCCTGGTGTTGGTAATTGGTGTTTTATTTCATTATTTCTTGATCAGTCCTGCTACTTGCTTATTACTTTTTAAAAAATCTAATTTTTGTCTTTGTTAATTTTTTCTTTTGATTGTATTTCATTGCTTTCTGCTATTACATTTATCATTCCTGTTTTCTCCTTACTTTGGCTTGATTTGCTCTTTACATTCTAACTTCAAAGAGCACTGATTGATTTCAAACCTTTCATCTTTTCTAACATTAGTATCTGAGCTTGTTTCAGTTCTTGCAAGTACTTTCATCTGTAACCCTACTCTTAGGCTTTGCACACTGGGCTCCTGTTTGTCTGTTCCGCTATTTAACAAATACCTTCATGGAAGAGAAGAGGAAAAGGACTTTCATTACAGAAATGATAGAGCTTAGCTCAGTTGAGGTCATTTTGACTTTTGATCTCAACCACTTACTGGTTGTTTAACCCTCCCTCGTACAGGATAGGATATATGCTGTGGGGAAGTCATTGAGTGATTGAGGCTGACCTGATGGCTTGGTGCCTCTTTGTTTCTTGTATATGTGATTTTCAGACTAGAGATTTCATCTATGCCCTTTAAGGGAGGAAAAGTGTTTTGTGAAGCAAACTGTTAAGGAGTGGAACCTTTATTTGGAGAGAAGGTCATAGTAGGTAGCTGTGAGTCTGGCCTAACACCCAGAGATCTTTCCCAACTTCATTGAATTTCCTTTGGCTGGCACCTGTGTAGGGTGTCTTTTAGGGTCTAGCTGCTTGCCCTTCATGCTCTTCGACAGGGGGCCAGGACGAACTTCCTCCCCTTTCTGACAAGATTTTCTGAATGATCAGGTACACTGTAGTTAAAATGTGGTTTGCTCTTCCTGCTTCCTCAGTAGCATCCCATGCTTAGTGCTGTCCGAGGCACAAGCTGCCCCTGCTAATGCACCCCATACATTGGTGCACATGCAGGATTTGCGCTGTAGGAGTTCAAGCTTCTAGGCCCTCAGAGACCAGACTAAGATTTTTTTTTTCCAGACTAGGATTTTTTTTTTTCATTTTGGAAGTTCACTTAATGGTAGATTTATGATACTTTTTCCTCCAGTGGAAATGGCAGATTATCTGGAGAATTTAAATTAGGGGCCCATCATTGTGCAAATCATTTACAACAAACGTTTATTATCAAATAGTTTCTTTTTCACTTTTTGTTTGGTTTCAGTAAGGTTTACATTCCTTGTTTAGAGCTGACACATACACATGAACACATCTTACTTCTTTTTTCATCTCTTTACCTTTCTCTCCTCCACCTCTAACTCTTTTTTTTTCAATTATTGATACCCTTTCCATTGATCTGTATCTTTACTTTCTATTTTCTTTTTTTTTTTGCTTTTGATAATTTGGCTTTCTCATATAAGATATCATATGATACTTGTACGTTTGATTTATTTCACCTAATATAGTCTTAAAGTATGTCCATTTTCCTATAAATGACTCAAGTTTATATTTCATTATCGCAAAGTAGTACTCTATTGTGTATCATGTTTTTTGTTTGTTTGTTTGTTTGTTTTTTGAGACAGGGTCTCGTTTTATAGTTCAGGCTGGCCCTGAGCTCACTATGTAGCCCAGGCAAGCTGCTGCAAACTCAGCAATCCTCCTGTCTCTGCCTCCCGAGTGCTGGGATTACAGGCATGAGCCACCACATCCGGCACTGTGGTATGTGGTATTGATTGCTGGTGGGCATGACTTACCACGCCCAGCATTGTTTGTGGTTACTGGGGATCGAACTCAGGACCTTGCGCTTGCGAGGCAGGTGCTGGAACCACTTAGCTAATCCTCCGGCCCCATGTATCACGTTTTCTTTATCCACTCATCTGTTGAGACATGGAGGCTGCTTCCAAGATTTAACCATTATGAATTTTGCTGCTGTAAACATGAATATAAATGTATCACTATCATGTAGTATCTTTAACTCTTCCAGGAAGATTCCTAAAAGGGAGCTCGGTAAAAAAATTCCTAGTTTTAGTTTTTGAGGAGTCTTCACACCAGTTTCCATGGCATTACACTAATTTACATTCCTCTAACAATGTAGAAAGGTTCTTTTTGCCCAGTGGCCTTGACAACAGTCATAATTATTTGGAGTTTTGATGTTGGCCGTTCTTTCTGGGATAAGATGGAATCTCAGTGTTTAACTTACATTTCCCTTGGGGGCCAACAATTTGAGTGCTTTTATTTTACCTATTACCATTTATACTTCTGTGAAATATCTGTTCATTTCAGTTGTCCAGTTTTAAACTGGGTGTCTTATTTTGTGTGGTGTAGGATTTTTTAGTCTTAAAATTCTAGAAAATTGGTCTGTTTGATGAGTAGCTGGCAACATTTTTTTCTTATTCTCTGTGTTGTCTTTTCACTCTGTTGGTTGTTTCACTGTGCAGAAGCTTTTTACTTTGGTATAAACCCATTTATTGATTCTCAATATTACTTCCTGTGCAGTTGGGGCTCTGTTAAAAAAATCCTTGGCTATATTTTCACTTCAAGCATTTCACATGTTTTATCTTCAAGTGGGGTGTTTCTGCTTTAATATTTAGTTCTTGGATCCGTTTTGATTTTAGTTTAGTACGTGGTAAAAGATTAGTGCTAGATTCAGTATTTTGCATGCAGATAGCCAGTTTTCTGAGAAGCACTTTTTAAAAAGGCTATCTTTCTTTTAGCACATGCTTTTGGTCCCTTCGTCAATAATCAGGTAGATGAATGTGCTTGGGCTGTTTCTGCTTCCTCTCTTCTGTTCCTTTGATGCACACGTATGTTTTTGTGTAAACGCTATGCTTTTTTTTTTCCTACTTTAGTTTTGTAATATAACTTCAAATCCCAGATTATAGTACCTCCTGATTTGCTCTTGTTATGCACAGTTGTTTTGCTATTCTGGGTCTCTTCTCATTCCTTGTGAAATTTAGGATTGTTTTCTCTAGTTCCATGAAGAATGCAGTTGGTATACTCATTGGGTTAAATCTGTACATCTTTTTGAAATAAGGCCATTTGGGCTCTATTGTTTCTGCCTATCCAGGAATAGGGAATATACTTCTATCTTTGCATTGATTTTATTGGTACATTTTATATACATATCATGATCACACTCAACATTGAGAATTTGTTTTAGTATATTACATATCTTGATTGTCATTTTTTTGATGTACTCTTGGTTTACTTTTTTTCAGAGAACTGTAGTGTTTTGTTGTAGAGGTCTTTAAGTTCTTTAGTTATTCCTAGGTATTTATTTTTTCCTGATGTGATTGTGAATTCTCTATTTTCTGTCTTTCCCAGTGGGTTCACTATTGCTGCACAGGAACAGTGTTGATTTTTGCCTGTATTTTGTAGCCTGTTGGATTTCTAAATTTGGTTACTAATTTTAGGATACTTTTGGTGATTTGGGGTTCTTCTGTATAAATCATGTCACCTACAAATAATGATAATTTGACTTCTTCCTATCATGTATATATTCTTTCTATTTCTTTTTCTTGCCTAATGGCTCTTGCTAATGTTTAAGTACTTCATTGAGCAGGAATGGTGATGGTGGACCTTGTCTTGTTTCTGATTTTAGAGGAGAGCTTTCAGTTTTTGCTCCTTTATTATTAGCAGTAAATTTGTCATAGATGGTTATTATCAGATTGAGCTAAGTTCCTTTTATGACTACTTCACTGTATCATGAGAGATGATGGATTTTGCAAAGGCTTTTTTCTTTTTTTTAAATTGAATTCTTTTATTTTTTTAATTGAATTCTTTATTGGTACAATTTATATACATCTCAAAATCACATATAACATTGGGAAATTTGTACCAGTATATGCCACAAGTTAATTCTCATTTTTACCCATATCCCTACCCACTCCCCCCTTCTCCCCCCTTTATACATGCTCTTTTATTTTCTTTCTGTATCATATTTATTCCTTCCCCTCATCATGCAAATGAGTTCTAGAAAGTAGGACAGCTTTTATAGAGTGGAATATTTCTATAGGAAACTTGGTGTGGGAATGTGATGAGGGGAAGGATTAAATTGAATTCTTTATTGGTACATTTTATATACAGCTCACAATCACACACAACGTTGGGAAATTTGTACCAGTATATGACATAAGTTAATTCTCATTTTTATCCATATCCCTACCCACCTGCAATCCCCCACCCCTAATATACATGCTCTTTTATTTTCTTTTGGAATCATATTTTTTTTTCGACAGGGTCTCACTTTGTCATTCAGGCTGGCCCTGAGCTCACTATGTAGCCCAGGGAAGCCTAGAACTCAGCAATCCTCCTGTCTCTGCCTTCCGAGTGCTGGGATTACAGGCATGACCCACCACACCTGGCACTGTGGTATGTGGTATTGATGGCTGTTGGGCGTGAGTCACCATGCCCAGCATTGTATGTGCTTACTGGGATCGAACTCAGGACCTTGTGCTTGCTAGCCAGGCACCAGAACCGCTGAGCTAAATCTCCGGCCCCTCGTAATCATATTTATTCCTTCCCCTCATTATGTTCCCACACCAAATTCCCTTTGGATATTTCCTATTTCACAAAATCTATCATATATTCTAAAAGTCATTTACATGTACAGGTTCTCATACCAAAGAGCAGATCTGGTATTTGCATATCTGTGATCAATTGATTTCACTTATTAGTCTGTCCTCCAGGTGGATCCATTTGCACATAAATGAATGAATCTTGTCATTCTTTATGGGAGTAATACTCCATTTTTTAAAAAAAACTACAGCTTCTTTATTCAGTCTCCAGTTGATGGGCATTTGGTTGTTTCCAAGATTGGGCTATCACGAACTGAGCTGCTATGAACAAGGGTGTACATGTGTCTTTCCAATGTAATTTAAAAAATTCCTTTGAGTATATTCCTAGCAGGGGGATAGCAGGGTCAAATGGGACCTCTAGTCCTAGTTTTCTGAGGATTCTCCCCACAGATCTCCACAGAGGTTGCACAAGTCTACAATCCCACCAACAGTGGAGAAGGATTCGCAAAGGCTTTTTTCTGCATCTGTTGATATGCTCACTTGATTTTTTTTTTTTTTTAAACAGGGTCTCGCTTTGTAGTTCAGGCTGGCCCTGAGCTCACTATGTAGCCCAGGCAAGCCTGGAACTCAGCAATCCTCCTGTCTCTGCCTCCCCAGTGCTGGGATTACAGGCGTGAGCCACCATGCCTGACACTGTGGTATGTGGTATTGATTGCTGGTGGGCATGAGTCTCCATGCCCAGCATTCTATGTGGTTACCGGGATCGAACTCAGGACCTTGCACTTGCAAGACAGGTGCTGGAACCACTGAGCTAAATCTCTGGCTCGATGCTCACTTGATTTTTGTACTTACTTTTGTTTATGCCATGTCATATGTTGATTTGCTTATGTTGAAATGAAGCCTTGCTCATGATGTATGATCTTTTTGATGATTTATTGGATTCTGTCTGCCAATATCTTGCTGTTATGGTTTATGTTTAGATATTCCCCAAAGCCTCATGCAGATGAGGTGGGACTTTCTTGTGTAGAGGTAGTCTAGAATCTGGAATGTGTGATGTTGAGGTTAAGTACGTGTAATTACTAAACCACTACATAGGAATAATTAGTTTGGCGCTGTCCTAGTCCCTAGTAGTCTGAATAAAATAAAAGAAGCAGAAAGATGCCATTACACTCTATCTCTCTTTTGTTGTGGTTGCTGCCTGCTATACACCATGTTGTTTCTGCTCTGCCATGTCTGTTATCCCTGCCTTGGAGTCTGCTGATGATGGACTGAAACGTCTGTGAACTGTAAGCTAAACGAATCCTTCCCCTCTAACTTTATGTGGTGTATATACTGTCTCAACAATGAGAGAGGAGTAACTAACACATTTGCTGAGGATTGTTGCATCTATATTCATTGAAGGTATTTGCCCATTCTTTTTTGGTTGGATTTTAGTCTATTTTTGGAATAGTCCCAAGGTAGCTTGTTCATGGGTGTGTGATCCTGGATTATGAATATGTGATAACTGGATTAGGCCATTGATTGGATTGGTATAGTTCTGGGTGTGGGTGACTGGATTTACTGAAGACGAATATCTTACTGTGGATGTAGGTAATGCCAAAACTGGGATTGTAACCTAAGTGGAATATAATGGGACAGAGGAATGGCAGGCTGGCTATTTTCTGCCTACCTTGCCATGAACTTTCTTCTCTGCCATGTCTCTCTGCCATGTTGTCTTGCCATGATGTCTTGGAGCTAGCCAACTCAGAGCTTTACAAACTAAATAAAATAAATCTTTCCTCTTTGTCAGTGTCAGATATTTTGTTCCAGGAATGAAGAAGTGTCTAAAACAGGTCTCAATTTTATTGATTTTTGCTCTGATATTTTAAATTTCCTTCCTTGTACTAGCTTGGGGTTGGGTTGTTCTTGTTTTTCCAGGGCCTCTATTTGTTTGGCCTTGCTCTGTTTTTATGATGTCGCCATTTACAACTATAAACTTCCCTCTTGGGACTGTTTTTATTGTGCCACGTTTGCTTCTGCTAAGGTATAGTGACCCTATTGTGTAGTTATAGACTTTGTCTTATTTTTACCAATTTCTTCTGTAACCTATTATTTCAGAGTATAGTTTAGTTTTTATGCATATTATTTTTGTGCTTTGTCATTGATTTACAGTTTCATTTTGCTCTGATCTTATAATAAGCATGGTATAATTTCAATTCTTTTATACTTACATAAACTTAATTAGTGTGTGGTCTCTTTTGGAGCAAGTTGCATGTACTGAATATACATTCCATTGTTACTGGGTGAAACACTACAGATATCTATTAAGTGCATTTGTTCAAAGCTTTTGTTTAACTCTGATATTTTTATAGCACTATATAAAATCAGCATCGTTTATGGCATCACATGCAAACTGAATACTAGCAAACCCTATAAACCAATAAAGTACTGCCATTAACCATACAAGATGGATCTATAACTAAAGTATGAGCACTAAGATAATCAAATACTGATGTCTTCTTGATCAACAGTATCTACTACATGAAGCAACTTACCTCTACTCATGGTAGAACAGTATTCAACAGCAATTTTGTAAAGTTAACTATCTAAAGATTCATGAAGCTTAGTTATATTAATAAACATAGGGAGGGAACTGGCAAATAATACAAAAAAGCAATGTTTGAAAAATAAATCAATGAGATATGAGGAGGAGAGAAAAGTGAGATAGGAACTCCTATCAAGGACTAGAAGCAAATTAATAGAGAGCTGTCACAGGAAAGAATAGACAAGAAAGAGAAAAAAAGGCAAATACAGAGAAAAAAACAAAAAAGGAAGATTAGAAAAGAGAAAAAAATCAAAATGGAGAAAAGAAAAAAGTGTAAAGAAACTAAAAGAGGGAGGAACCCAAACTTTCCCCCAACTCAACCAATATAAGTAATACAAAATAGAAATAAAAATGATCGGATCAAAGGTAAACTTGTGTTACTGAATGAATGTTTTTTTTTCCAGGATTGGATCCAGCCCGTTATAATTTTCTATGCCTAGTTTTAGGCCCTCTGGGCAATAAGGTGTTCCTCCTTGCACCAAAGATTTCTCTGGCCATCCTCTAAGAATGTTATTACCACCCAAGCAAAAGTGTGTTTTGACTATGTTGGTAGATGAGGAACATGATCAGTCCACTGGTCTTTGCTGGATATTTGCTGCAGGATTGGTGTTTGAGTAGGCTTTTGGAATTAATGTCTGCAGTGGTGAGATTTGTTCTCCTGGGCATTGTAACTTGTCCAGCACTAGGTCAATTGGCTAGCTTTCACCTCTTCTGGCCCTGCCATGGGGAAGGAAAACGTAGGGCTGGCTCGGAATTGGGAGGAGGTCACACCATTCTATCAGACGGTGCTGTACATTCCGGACCCTGCTTGCTTGTGTGGGAGGAGTCCTCACGCAGGTGACTGTCTGAGATGAAAAGTGGGAGACCTCAGATTTTTCACTTGTCTCCAAGGGAATTGGCCTCATCCACAATCAATTCAGTCAGTTGGTCAGCTCCTCTCTCGCCCTGTGCTAAGGAAAATCAAAATGCAGAGCCAGCCAAGACTTGGCGGGTAGTTGTGGCCATGGTGTGGAATCCACCATGCAAAGTTGCTGCTTTTTGTTGCTTCTGTTCTGTTTCATTAACATGAAAATTTTTGCCCGTGACCCAGTGAACTGATTTCATGATCCACTGATACTACTGGCTAATAACCTGTACTTTAGAAATTACTGACAGTTACTCATGGGGACTGAGGATAAGTTCATATATTTATGGATGAATATGAGTGTCCATAGCTAGCCTGGACTTGTATTAGTGTATGTGAATGCATTAATGAAGCTAAGCGCCATGAGTTTTTCTAGGCTAACTCAGTATTTTTCCAGGGTCTTTGAATTTTCCTCTTCCTTGAATTAGAAGGCAGTCATTTGGAATCTCTACTAGTTTTTTGAGGAATCTCCACACTGATCTCCATAATGGTTGTACTAGTATATATTCCCATCAACAGGGGAGCAGGGTTCCTTTTTCTCCACAACTTCATCAGCATTTGTGGCTGACTAATTTCAAAATAGCATCCATTCTTTGTGGAGTGAGAATAAATCTCAGTTTTTTTTAAAATTGAGTTCTGTATTGGTTACATTTTATATACAGCTCATAATCACACTCAACAATGAGGAATTTGTACCAGTATATGATGTAATTTAATTCTCATTTTTACCCATATCCCTACCCACCTGACAACCACCCACTGCCTATGCTTTCTTTTTCTTTCCAAATCATATTTATTATTTCCCCTCATCACGTTCCCCTACCACTTTCCCTTTGAATATGTCCTATTTCACAAAATCTCTCATACATTCTAGAACTCATTTACATCTACAAATTCTCATACCAGAGAAAAGATACAGTATTTACATATCTGTGATCTATTTATTTTACTTATTAGTGTGTCCTCAAGGTGTATTCATTTGCACATAAATGAATGAAATTTGTCATTCTATATGGCAGAGTAATACTCCATTTTATTTTAAAAAACACATTTTCTTTATCCAGTTTCCAGTTGATGGACATCTGTGTTGTTTCCAAGATTGGACTATCACAAACTGAGCTGCTATTAACATGGGTATAATTATGTCTTTACAATATGATTATTTTAATTCCTTTGAGTCTATTCCTAGCAGGGGAATGGCAGGGTCGAATAGGGCCTCTAATCTTTGTGTTGTTTTTAATCTGCATTTCTCAAATGGCTAGTGACGTTGATCATTTCTTCATATGCTTTTTAGCTATTTTAATATCTTCCTCTGAAAAGTGTCCATTCATTTCAGATGCCCTTTTTTGAATTGCATTTTTAAATTGGGGGGACTGATTTTTTAAATTCTTTATATAGATAATAGCCCTTTGAGGAATTTTTCTGAGATAAGATTTTTTCCCACATATTGTTGGTTTCCTTTTTGCTCTGCCGGTGGTTTCTTTTGCTGTGCAGAAGCTTTTTAGTAGGATGAGATCCCATTTGTTGGTTTCTTCTGTTAGTGCTCGTGCTCTAGAGGTTTTGTTCATAAAGTCTTTCACTAAGCCAATGTCTCCAAGAGTTTTACCTAACCTGTTTTGCAGCAGGATTAGAGATTCCATTTTAATAGTTAGGTCTCCCATCCACTTTGATTTTAGTTTAGTACATGGTGAAAGAGATGGATCTAGCTTCAGTCTTTAGCAGCTTGAAGTCCAGTTTTTCCAGCACCATTTGTTAAAGAGGCTATCTTCCTCCATTGAGAATGTTTGGCTCCTTTGTCAAAGATGAGGTGGCTTAGTGTATCTGGCATTGCTTCTGGATGTTTTAAACTATTCCACTGATCCTCAGGTCTATTTCTTTGCCAGTATCAGGCCGTTTTTAACACAGTGTCTTTGTAGTAAAGTTTCAAGTTGGGGAAATTGATACCCCCTCCCATGTCCTTGTTTCCTAGAATTGTTTTTGCTATTCTAGGTCTCTTGTGGTTCCAGATGAATTTTTGGATGCTTTTCTCTAGATCTGTGAAATATGCTTTGGGATTTCAATCGGAATTGCACTGAATCTATATAGTAATTGTGGGAGTAAAGCCATTTTGACAATGTTGGTTCTTCCTATCCAGCAACAAGGAATGTCTTTCCATTTTCTGATATCCTCTTCAATCTCCTTTTTCAGAGTGTTGTAGTTTTTGGAGTAGAGGTCCTTTACCTCCTTTGTTAGATTGACTCCTAAATATTTCATTGTTCTGGGTACTATTGTAAAAGGGACTGAATCCCTAATTTTTTTCTCTATTGATCTATTATTTGTGTATAAAGATGCAATTGATTTTTGAGCATTGACTTTGTATCCAGCTACGCTGCTAAATTTGGTGTTAAGTCTAGCAGTTGTTTGGTGGAGTTTTTAGGATCTTCTAGATAGAGTATCTTGTCATCAGCAAATAATGACAGTTTAACTTCTTCTTTTCCTATCTTTATTGCTTTTATTTTTTTCTTGACTAATTGCAGTGACTAATGTTTCTAGCACTATGTTGAACAGGAATGATGACAGTAGACATCCTTGTTTTGTTCCTGATCTTCATGTGAAAGGTTTCAGTTTTTGACCATTTCGGATGATGCTGGCTGTTGGTTTCTCATAAATAGCTTTTATTAGGTTGAGACACAGTCCATCTATTGCGAGTTTCTGTAGGATTTTGATCATAAATGGGTGTGTGATTTTGTCAAATGCTTTCTCTGTGTCTATTGAGATGACCATATGCTTTTTGTCATTGAGTCTGTTGATACAGTGAATAATGTTTATTGATTTATGTATGTTGAACCATCCTTGCATCCCTGGGATGAATCCAACTTGGTCAGGGTGTATGATCTACTGGATAATTCTGTGTATTCTGTTTGCCAGTATCTTGTTGAGGTTTTTGCATCAATGTTCATTCGGGAGATTGGCCTGCAGTTCTCTTTTTGGGTTGGGTCTTTTTCTCCTTTTGGAATCAAACTAATGTTTGCTTCAAGGAATGAATTCGGGAGTTCTGCTTCCCTTTCAATATCAATAGTTTGAGACATAGTGGTATTAATGCTTCTTTGAAAGTTTTGTAGAATTCAGCAATAAATCCATCAGGACGAGGACTTTTCTTTGTTGGTAGGTTTAGAGTTTCCATTTGACCCTACTATTTGGGAATATACACAAAAGAATTACAAGAGTTATATAACACTGACATATGTGCACCCATGTCTATAGCAGCTCAGTTTGTGATAACTAAATCTTGGAAACAACCTAAATGCCCATCAAATGTAAACTGGATAAAGAAGATGTGTTTCTTTAAAAATAGAGTATTACTCTGTCATAAAGAATGATGAGATTGAATCATTTATACTTAAATGGATGTATCTTCAGATCATACTCATAAGAGGAATAAATAGGTTATAGATGTGTAAATATCATATTTTTTCTCTGATATGAGAAACTGAAGTTGTAAATGTGTTCTAGAATGCATGATTGATATTGTGAAATAGTAAATATTCAAAGGGAAATGAGGGGTAGGAGTAAATAATAAGGAAAGAAAAAAATTGATGGTAAAAGAAAGGAAATAATGCTTGTGTATATAGGGGCAGGGGTGGTGGTTGGGTGGGTAGGGGAAAGGGAAAAATGAGAATTAAGTTATGTTATACTGGTAAAAATTCTCAATGTGGAGTGTATTTGGGATGTGTGTATATAATGTACCAATAAAATGTACCAACTTTTTAAAAAAGAGAACAAAGTCATTTGAATTCCTTTCTGGGATCTTTGGGTCAAGTCAAAGGAAGAAGCTCACAGAAAAGAGAGCCTGGTAGATTTTTAAGTTTAAGGATTAGGCTTGTGTCTGTCTCAGAGGTGCAAATGAAAAGCACAAAACAGGCAAGCCGACTGTGCTCTTGGGAACTTCTTGTTCTCATAAGGGTTTAAAAATTTACATTGTTAGTGCATTCAAAGTAACAGCAGTAATGAAAAACACAGTTTTGTGTTTTTCCCTTTCTTGTGTGTTGATTGGAGTGAGGACATTTATCACTTTAATCCAGAGGGAATTGTGTTTCATCAATGCACAAAATAGCTTGAGTTGTATCTCTTATGCATTCTTCACCTTCCAGACTGTAAATTCATTAAAACTATTCAATAGATTCCAGGCTGAAGAAGATTAAGCTGTAATTTACTATATTTCATGGCTCACTTCTCCCTTTTCTGTAAGCTTATTCATCTGTGGGTGAGTCAGAGACAGCAAATTCACCACCAGAAAGCATTGTACATCCTAGAACAGCTTTGAGAACTGATGCTTTTTTTTTTTTTTTTTTTTTTTTTTTTTGCTAGGATGCTCTCAAGTCAGTCATTCCCTCTCTTCTCTCTTTGGCTGCAGCTTCAGGGCTCTATTTATCTGTGGCAGAGGCCTTGACATTGTCAGGTGATTTCAATTGAAGATAAATGTTGAGAAATAATCTTCAGAACTATTTTGTTGGTAACACAGCTCACGTTTTCTAAGTCATGAACTGTTTTTTACCCATCTGAAGCTCTTTGCTCACCTGCTAGGTCACCTTATATTCCCATGTTTTTCAGCTGTGTTGCTCTCTGGAACTTTACAAATAGCCCTTCTTAAATTTGAAAGTGAGCACCTGGGGTAGTGTTAAAAATGCATGTTCTGGCCGGGCGTGGTGGCTCACGCCTGTAATCCCAGCACTCAGGAGGCAGAGACAGGAGGATTGCTGAGTTCAAGGCTTGCCTAGGCTACATAGTGAGCTCAGAGCCAGCCTGAACTACAAAGTGAGACCTATCTCAAAAAAAAATGCATGTTCTGCACTGGAGATTTAGCTCAGTGGTTCCAGCACCTGCCTAGTAAGCAAAAGGTCCTGAGTTCAATCCCCAGTAACCACATACAACAATACTGGGCATGCTGACTCACATCCATCAGCAATCAGTACTACATACCACAGTGCTGGGCATGGTGGCACATGCCTGTAATGCCAGCACTCAGGAGGCAGAGGAAAGAGGGTTGCTGAGTTTGAGGCTTGCCTGGGCTACACAGTGAGCTCAGGGCCAGCCTGAACTACAAAAGGAGACCTGTCTCAAGAGAAAAAAGCATGTTCTGCTCCACTAGTTTGGGGGTGGGGTAGGTAGTCCCCAAGTTGACAGATAGATGCTGAGAATGTATGCCCACATGTGTTTCATAATGCCCATTATGCGGCCATGGATAGTAGAATTTATCTACAGTAAGGAATCAGGAATTGTTTCTCCTTTCAGGGGGAGTTGATCTTTACTCTCTAGTATGACATTTTTCTTTATGCATTCAGTTTTTGTTTTGCATATCCCTTTTGGAGAATACGTTTCTGTTTCCTGTCTGGTCTTCTCTGGAGACCCATTCTCAGTGGAGTTAAGGTGCACTGCAAATTAGATTCATACCTTGCAGTTGTGAGAAGCAAAATATACTCAGGAGGAAAATAAATAGAAAAGCTCTCAGAGTGTGAGGAGTTCTTGCTTTGTGGTATGTCATCTAACTAGGTACACAAGCTTGATCTTGGTGTGAAGTACCCAGTCTGAGATACCATTTTTAAGATATGATGAGTGATTCTGTTTTCTTTTTTAGTAAGGCTGTGAAGTCTCCACCTGTTCAAAATAACAATGAAAGAAAATAAAATAAAAACCTTATTGTGACCTTTTCTATCCACAATTACCTATAACCTTTTCTAACTTGTAACATCCTGGGTTTCTATAATAAATATGGTTGTAAAACAACATGCCACCATCAGCTTACAAGGAACATGTCTACTGTTTTGGCTTTGTTGCAGCATTAGGGACTAGAAAAGATCTTAGGTATCATTCTCTATACACTCAGATGAAGCAAGGGGCTTGAATTGCAAAGGTTTTTGCAGAATGTTGTAAAGCCTTGTACCTAGTCTCTCAATAGCTAGGGAAGTAGTAAACACATGTTAACATCTTGACATTTCTCCACTGCAGTGCTGCTCTGGGAGTACAACCCTGTGACCACTTCCTTCTGTCCAGGATTTCTGACCTTACCTGTGCTGCTGTCCTTTCTGTGTAAATGCTCTTATAGAGGGACCTCTTTGTAGGGGGCCCTGCTTTCTACTCCCAACATTGTATGTTCAAGTGAGCTCTTGCCTGTCTTCCATGTTCTAGGAGTTTGTTGATTCTATTCTTCCAATAAGGTTCAGGTCAACTCATCTTTCTCCTTGAACCCAAGATCACCATGTGGGTTGTGTGGGAATCCTGGACTCTAGTTCCTACTCATGATAAGCTGTAAAACATGGGTGATGTTTTTATACCTTTCTACCTTGGTTACCTCATATGACTAAATACATACATACAAACATAAATACATAAAGAAAGAAAAAAGAAAGCAACTGACTCTTAACTTTCCTCTGATTTTACAGTGTTCCAATTCCACAATAATCTCTTCTTTCTCAGAATAGTTGCCCTTGAGAGAGTATGGAAAAGGCATTAGCTATCTTATTTCTCAGTGTGTAGCTTTAAGCAAGTTGTTTAATCTCTCTAGACCTCTTACCTTTCTCAATAGCAGAAGATGGTGTTGTTAGAGGAATTAAATGCATGGTAAAACTGTCTAAAACATATTAAGCACTGTGAGGGTTACTTTCAGGTGAAGGTAAAATTATATTTTCATTCAGGTATATAATGAGAAAATATTAAAATTTTATTTAACCCTTTATTTATCATGGAATTGGGAAGATGTTATACCCAGTTAAAATACTCTGAGATGTGAAATGTATAGATTAAGAATTTATCAGAGCTTTCTACAATGAGAGAGAGAAGGTAACTGGGAATCTCCATCAGTCAAAATTTATTGCATGCCTAAAGACAAGAATTATTTTACTGTATCCATAATTTCCAGAATTGTAAAAGAGAACAAAGGCTCTCTGGGACATGTATCTGAAGACACAGAACTCAAGCAAAACATTTGTTTTTACTTGGTCACTGTTAAAGATTTTCCTTAACTGTAGGGCATATCATGAACAACACACACTCCTTTGGACAAAGAAAATCTCATGGCCAAGTCCAGCCTCAGTGGGCTGGAAGAGTGCAGTCCCCTCATCGAGAGATAGGGTGTCAGTATTACTGAGTGGTACCAGCCTCTACCGCAGTTTGAATTTCTTTTTTAATCTTAAAATCAGGATTATTATAAATTCTTAATTACATTTAGTATGAATTTGGCTACAAGGCCCCTGAAGGTTAGGAGTCTTAGCTGCAGCCTTGTCCAAGCTTAGTGTCTACTTTATTTGTCCTTTCTACTTCAGTTCTGCAACTGAATCCAGTTCATACATAGACTGTAATTCATACACAGTATTGTATAGGGCAGAAAAATATTTTTGTACTTCTAGCCTTCTGGATTCTCAGCTCGGACATCTATATCAAAAAACAGATGAAGAAATTAAAAGTATGCATTATTTATTTATTACAAGTTTTGTGTGATGAAGGAGTTTTCTGGAGCAAATGAAGACCTGAAGAAATGGTTAAACCTGAGTGTTTTTCATGGTGGTTTTGATGAAGAATAGGAAGCTGTGGAGAATATAACAGGAAGTATACGCTATGTGTAATCAGATGAGGGAAATTTAGCCAAACTTGATGTTTTAGCTTCTTCCTTCCATGCCTGTGTCTTTGTAGGTTAGTGGTCTCCTTTCTTTTTCTGTAGGAGGGATGTCTCTCTCACCGGGGTTATGACCCATTTTACAGAAAGGTCAGAAAGCCGTTCCGAGGTTTTATGGCCTGTTTCAGGAGAAGATCACAAAGTGCTTTCTATTCATGTTATTTGTCACATTCCTAAAGTTTAAGATATTCAGTATGCCTAGCTACCGTATTTTGGGGGTATACTCCCCTGGATGTCATTGATAAGTAGAAACATACAGGTGTTTTCCATCTTGCATGAGAAGATCTGCAGATATCTGAGTTTTAAAAATATTTCCATTTAAAGGAAAACGTTCTCTGTATTAAATGATGGTGATATCCACACATTCTCCTGCTGCTGAAGAATAGCAGCAAACCACTTTCCTGGCTGCCACGTGATCACTGGAGGGAAATCCGACATTCTACACCATACCGTGTTGCTAAGTCAGGATGCTGGGCAGGGTAGATGTATTAGGTGCACTTTTGTTTTATAATATTTTCAATTACAGTGGTTAATTGTGCTGTTACTCCATCATAAGTCCAAGAGCATCTGTATATTTATAGAATCTATGGAGAAGCTTTATTCTTAGCTGAGTATGAACATGAATGTGGTGAGTTAAAAATATATTAAATAGTGACTGAAGACAAATATGTTTGTGAGTATGTATTGGTTTCTAAAACTCTTTTTCTATGTAAAATATACATATTCATATTTTGTAAAACATGAAGCTATTACAGAGAAGGCTAAAATATAACACCCCTGTGTTCCCTCAATCATCCTTATTCCTGGTCCTTCTTTGAGAGGTTATAGATGTTATCAATTTGGGGCATGTTTGTGCTTTTATATAATACTTTTGTACTTGTACAGCACTTTCAGCAATTTGGTTTCCTGCTCAGGCATATCTTATTTTGTGTCACCTGTAAACAGTCACCTCCTGTTAAAAAGTTTATTCTGTGGCCAAATTGTTGTTAGTTGCTTTTCTAGTGATAGGGATTCCTGTCCCTTCCAGTCTTTTGCTGTGGTCAATGATTCTGCAATGAAATAAGAAGGTTTAGTATTATGTTTATTAAGGGACAATCTTTAAAATGCACACGTCCATTGACTAAGCTGTGTTTTCTAACTCTTTCAGATGAAGTAGTGCATGAATCAATATTCATTACTTTAAAAATTCTTTTTATTAAATTGTAAACTGTTTCTTAAACCTTGGTTGTATTACCTATTTGGTTACACATCACTGAGTTTGACAATCTCACTCTTAAATTCTTGGTTGTGTGACTTCTGTGACGTGCTGTGCCATCTTTGCCTGGCCAGATTCTCTTAACTTAATCCCAGCTTTTGTCTTTTGTCATGTCTCACTGTATCTAACCTCTATTTTGTTGTAAGTCCCGGGTGGCTTTGTATGTATTGTTTCTTGATTTATTTTGCTTTCATAAAATTGGTAGACAATTGTTAAAACAAAATGCTATGGGACACCATTGTGAAGCACAAACTTGAAATGAGAAATTTTTGCTTTTTCAAACATCTAACACTTCTATCCCTTGGTCCTTGTGGAGAGTGCTATGATGCAGGTGTGCAAACAGATGTCAGTGTGACAGACTGATTTCAGATGTTTTGGGAAACAGTGAGAAGAGGAGTCGCTGGATTGTATGATAAGACTTTTCATTTTTGTTTCTGTGAAATCTCCATATACATTTTCATAATGGCCATACTAATTAATATTTCCATTAAGAGGGTACAAGGGTACCATCTCTCTATGTTCTTAACTGTGTGTTATAGTTTTCTTTTTTGTCATACTGATTCTGATAGATATGAAATGATCTCACTGAAACTTTAATTCAGAAAACTCCTTTGTGCGGGCACTTTTGAGCATGTATCTGTTGGCCACTTATATACCTTTCTTTGAGAAAGTCTATTTAGGTCTCTGCTCATTTTTTTTTTTTTTGAGACAGGGTCTTGCTTTGTAGTTCAGGCTGTCCCTGAGCTCACTACGTAGCCCAGGCAAGCCTCGAACTCAGCAGTCCTCCTATCTCTGACTCCCGAGTGCTGGGATTACAGGCATGAGCCACCTCGCCCAGCAACTCTGCTCATTTTTAAATTGGATTTTGTTTTCTTGCTACTGAGTTGTTTGAGCTCCTTTTATGTTTTGGGTATTAATCCCTCATTGGAAGGCAGCTATGCTCACCACTATACCACCAACGCTGCACAATCCCTCATTGGATATATGACTTACAAATATTTTCTCCCAATCCATAACTTGACTATGTATACTTGTTTCTATGTACGTGTGCACAAGTTTTAGTAACTAGTGATGATTAAGTCTGAATCCTCAGAAGAGTCTTGCATTCTTTAGGGGGGATTGATTTTTGAAGGTTTATATGATTTCGATATAAGACTATATCAGATTTGTTGCTGGTCAGAAAACATTAAATGTAGAATTTGAGGAAATGGTAATCACTACATTAACCTAACACAGAGAAAACACATGAAGGTCTCTCTGCAGTAGTTTCTAATGCAGACCCTGGCAGTGAGGCTTATCTCCATGGAGGATCAGTATGTGGTTTGTAATAAGAATTTTTTTTTTTTCTTGAGCCTCTTTACCAAGAGATTGTGTTTGTTTGCTTTTGTAAAGAAAACTGAAACAATGGTATTTCAGTTGTGGTATATTTGATTTCTTATATTTTACCAGGATGGCAGATTTAATATTTTAAAAGAATGCTATAGCTTGATGTCTATTTACACCTACACATATACACAAAGACAATACACCATTAATTTTATATGTGAATATATTTTTGTTTGGCTTTCATCAGTGTCTGAAGATTTTGTTTTCATCATTAAGCTTTATTTTTTAAGGGTGTTTTTAGTTCACAGCAGAAGTGAGGGGAACAAAGAGAGATCTCTTATGTACCTGCTGCACCCACAGGCACAGCCTCTCTTGTGGGATGCTCAGCCAGCAGTGTCCCACACTGGAGATGGCATGTGTTGCAGCTGATGGCCCTACACTGATCTGTCATAACGACCCAACATCTAGCATTTACATTATGGTTTGCTCTTATACCTTGTTTGGGTTTGGACAAATTCACAACTTGTATGTTTAATTCCACTGTCAAAAACCCCTCAGAGTTCTGCCTGCTCATTCCTCCTTTTGTCCCCAACCCTGGTAACCACTAAATTTTGTACTGGTTCCATAGTTTTATCTTTTCCAGAGTATCAAATAGTTGGTGAAGATTGTTTTAATATAATTAGATGAGTGGGTTCATCCAGTATTCTCTTGTCTCTCCTGAATGCTGTTCTTAGAGGACTCAAGTATGTTCATGATGTTCTGGAATGAATACAAGTCCCTTCTGTAGTGATTATTGATAGAGAAAGATGAGATGGCATCCAGAGCATTTCATTATAACTGCAAACTGCAGACAACTCTGCTCTGTGTGATAACATGGCCCATGCTGTGGGTCTGGCAAACAGAAAAGAGGCAAGGCTGAGTCTAAGCTGGAACAAATTCAAACTGAGCTGTATCTGGTGAGGCAGGCTTTATTTCATTTGCTGATTGTTTCATTCTGAACATGATTTCTGAAGTATGTTGGTGAGAGAGAGAGAGAGAGAGAGAGAGAGAGGGAAATAGCATATTGATTACCTTGACATGTAGCTCAATGGCAGTTCATGTAACTAGAAGTCAGATGGAGAGGCTTCATTAGCAGAGCAGATTCCTGGTAAAGTACTGCAAGGAAACAGAGGTGCTAGACTTGATTGGCCAGAAAAGGCATAGCCTGGATAGGTGTTCTTATCCTCTTCTTTATGGTCAAAAGGGGAGTGTGCTCTCTAGTGAACAAAGCAGCAGCATGAAAGCCAGCATCCTGATTTCGTGGCCTGTAGCTGTGTACATGGATTTGGAATCCCTTTCATATGGTGGATGCTCTAATTATGGGCAACCCAATCTGGGTAACCCAACAATTGACCTTATGTTCCTAAGCAGGAGCCCACAGCTGTTACAGCAATGGATTTGAGTTCCTAACTATGGGCTTTGTGCCCTTGGTTTCTGCTGACTCCCTGTATCTCCCATCCTTAACCTTTCATCCTACACCTCCCTGACCCTTGTCCACCTTGTGCCCTTATGTCTTTCTCTCTCTTACATGGTCCTTTTGGTGTTGCCTGGCCAATGATTTAATGTAAATAAATCGGCACATTTGGATTTGGAGAGCCTATTTTTGAAAACAGGGTACATCCTTCCTAAGGATGACTCTGAATTCGCTGCCTAGTTTCTGCCTTGCCTCTCCTTGAGGCCAGTGAGGGCTGATCACATTCTGTGATATTTGCCTCTTCTGTCACCTGGTTCTGGGCCCATTTCCTTCTGTGCTGGTCTTTGGGCCACCTGGCTTTTCCACTTTAAGCCTCTTGGATGGATTTCCCTTTTGGTCAGGACTCAAAGACAACACTTTTCCAGTGCTGTGCTTGCCATCCTTCCAGTTTGTTGAAATTCTCAAGAGGAGAGAATAGAAAGTGGATTACACATACCTAGGGTAATGTCATTGGATTTCTCTTGGGAAGGACAGAGAGGTAGAGGGCGTCTGTGTTAAACTTAAGGCATAGTTCCTGTCAGACTCGCTCAGCATTCCGGTCCAGCCCTGTGGCTCAACTGGGGAGGGTCCATGCTTCTGAGAGCGGGCAGAGCTGGGCCTCAGGGAGCCAGCGATTCCATGTGGCCACCACGGGCATACCGCACAAGAAGAGCTCCTGGTCTTGAGATCAGGATCTTTGTAGTCTCTGATAGTTGTTGAAGGAAGAGTAAATAATTTTCTGCAAGAAGTCAAGCTGTATAGTAAGAGAAATGAGAGTAAAGGAATCAGGAATGAAGGATGAAATAAATAATAAAGAATGATTTTTGTCTGTTTTTGTCTATTGGAAGAGAATTAATATTTCTTGGGATCAAGACTCTTGCTGAGTTCTCCATCTCTTTCAGTATCCCTATTCTTCCCCTAAACATCCATTCAGGCTAAAAGTTTATTGGTTGGAGTCACTCACATCTGGGGGCAGGTCTTCCCTCTTCAGGCAGTCAGTCATCTAGACACACCCAGAACTCTCCGACACTAATCTGCTGGGTCTTTCTTTCTTTTTTTTTTTTGAGACAGGGTCTCGCTTTGTAGTTCAGGCTGGCTCTCAGCTCACTATGTAGCCCAGGCAAGCCGCAGCAAACTCAGCAATCCTCCTGTCTCTGCCTCCCGAGTGCTGGGATGACAGGCGTGAGCCACCACGCCCGGCACTGTGGTATGTGGTATTGATTGCTAGTGGGCGTGAGTCTCCATGCCCAGCATTCTATGTGGTTACCGGGATCGAACTCAGGACCTTGAGCTTGCGAGGCAGGTGCCAGAACCACTGAACTAAATCTCCGGCCCCTGCTAAGTGTTTCTTATTTAAATTGACACCACAGTTAAGTATCCCAGGGCTTTTACAAACAAAGCCGCTGTGAACGTTTGTGTACAGATTTCTCTGTAGAAAAGAGATAACTTCCTCTGATACATATCTTGAAATTCATTTCTACTTATGTATTAAAAAGAATAATCAGATTATAGTGGAAGTTTAACAACAGTAGGGTAAAAACAATTTACTGGCAGTGGCTCAGGTTGTTTTCTAGCAAATATAAAGCTTAACAGATGCTATGAGTCTTGAGAGTTTGACGATTGCAAGCTGCATGCTGCAGCTTGCAGTCCTTGCACTGGTGTTTGGACTGACTTTGTTTTACACATCTTACTCCAGAGATAACATTTTAGCCAGGACTAATTGTGTGTCAGTTGTACTGATTCTTAGCTCTTTGCTAGAAATAACTCTGCCTGAAAACTAAGGAGAGGTGGACTTCCTGGACAAATGGTGGCTAGTGGTGGTGTGTGTTAGGGTGTGGGAGTAACTGGAAGCAGGAAGTCCAGGAGCAGTTTTTTTCCAACTGGTTTTCAATATTTAAAATTATCACCAATATGATTTTGAAAGAAAATTAAAGCATGTATATAAGGGGTGGGTGGGTAGGGATGTGGGTAAAAAATGAGAATTAACTCGTGTCATATACTGGTACAAATTTCCCAGTGTTGTGTGTGATTGTGAGCTGTATATAAAATGCATCAATAAAGAATTCAATTTAAAAAATTATCACCAATGAATGGAAAGCAAAGAAGGCAAAGTTACACTGGATTACTATGTTGTAAAAGGAAAATAAACTATTTAAAATTAGTTTCCTATATCACTGGGATAAAAATGAAGTGACATGCAAATGCAAAAATAAGTCTGTCTACCTTTTATTTAAGTAGATAAAAAATTTGATCAAAGAAGTTTTCTGAATTGCTGAATTCTTCAACAAAGAATTCAGAACTATTCTTTGTTGAAGTGGCATGTTTTGCAACTGACATTAATGAGTGGGTTTAGAAAAAATATTCATAAGGGGCTGGGGATTTAGCTCAAGTGGTACCGCACCAGCCTTGGATGCACAGGGCCCAAGTTCGATCCCCAGTACTGAAAAAAAAAAAAAAAGAAAAGAAAAAAAAATATTCATAGACTTTTATCTTTAAAATGTCAAGTGTATGGTAATTTATCTTTTGTTAATTAATTCAAATGATCACCTAAATAATTACTATTACTTTTACTTATAAATCTGGATGCTGTTGGTGCCCCATTCCATATTCTGTTCTTTTCTTAAACAGTTATATTCTCTGTCATTTCATGATTTCCTGATTCATGACTTCTCTTTGGAATTATACTTCTTCTTTATGGTCACTTATCTGAAAGCTACCTGTTTTCAAAATCTACCTGAAATAGTACTGTCTCTGTTAATTTGATCCTGTTATCTCCCAGTTGGAAATTATGTAACTTTCTTTTGATTTTCTCTCATATCAAATTGTGATCCTATAGTATTTTTTATTTTGTATTATGATTATTTATAGATAGTTCATATTTTTCCTATTCTATTGTTAATTTCCTAAGTGGCAGATTCAGGTTTGATTCTTCTTAGTATTTATAATTCTGTTCTTTTCCTTCCTTTCTCCTTCTTTTTTGTAGGTGTTCATAATATATATGCTGTAATAGAGGCTTTGAGTACAGAGAATTAGAAAGCACACTATCTACCTAGTGTAACTTGATGATGTATTTAAGATAAACATGAGAGACTTAAAAATCAAAAATATCTTCCAATTGTTAGGTTGGAGAAATGGAGGACACTGTTAAGAAAGAATATTAAATATTATTCTTCAAAGATTTTAGAAAAAGATAAGCTATGTTTTTCCTAAAAGTAGGCTTGTAAATATAGTCTTTTCCTTCTTTCTTTTTAAAAATTTTCATTGAGCTACATACTTAGCGCTTCTTTATTATTTTTATTTTCAAACCAGATTTTGTTAAGTGATCCAGGCTGAGCTCAAACTTCTGATCCATCTGTCTCAACCACTCTAGAAAAATGTAATTCAAAAATATGCACTATCACACTTGGCAAATGTAGTTTTCCTTAATGGGAATACCTTGAATCTAATTCATTTCAGTTCCTGGTCTAGGATTATGAGCCTAAGAAAAATTATTGTGGTGCATGCTCTGTTGATAGAAATCAACTGGGTGTCATCCAGTATTATAAAATGAGAATTTCAGGGTTAGATACCATGGGGATTCAAATTATGTGTTGAAATAACTTCAGTACACAAAGTGCATCAACAATACAATTCTGAAATATAAAAAAATATTTAAAATACAGGGGAAAGCAGGTGAGAAATATTGTTTATCAGTTACCTGGGTAGTGTCTAATTTTGTGTCTTGTTCCACCACTGAGATGCTTGATAAATGACATATATCTTCCAACCCTGCTCTGCCTTATCCTCTTAAAAATGTTCTGTGGAATGAATGTGCTCAATGCTGAAAATTTCCACTGAGTGTAATTTGTTTAGAAGAAGTCAAACTAAGTGTGCAGAGGTTCTGTGCCCTGGATTTTAGGGGCAAAACATAGAGTTTGAAGGAGTTCATTGCCACACAGTAGAGTCTGTGGGGAACTTTCAGCATAAGGTGAGGAAGGGATTTGTGGTGCAAATGCTGGACTATCAGAGATGGGCCTGAGAGGCCTCAGGAGTAGGGCAGCCTGGCCTTACTGGGACTGAAATTGTAGTCATGACTAGGTCAGCACAGTTGGGGAACAGGGACAGAGGAGTGAACTGAGGGGCTTTTTCCAAAACCTGTTTATGCAGCCTGCGTGGTTCTTAGTTTTGTGTAGTTTTCCTACCGCATGTCTTCATTTGTGCAGTGTGGCTGCCCACCTGTGTCACAGGCTTTCAAGTTTAATAGGTAGAAGGCTTAGAGAAGTAGATACAAGAAAAAAACCACAGTTTGGAGTTTTGTGTTTCTGACAGTCAGGATGGAAACAAATGCCGTATAACTTGTATGTCGTCAGGAAGATTTTCATTTCTCTTCCCAGAGAATAATATAATTTGTATGAAATTTATCTGACATAGACCAAACTCTTCAGGGCCTTGTTTGAATACAGTTTTCTTCTTGTACAGATTGCTTGGATTTGAAGCTCTCGTGTGCTTTTCAGAAAAGTGCAATTGCAAGTTTACACGAGTGTTATGGTTGCTTAAAAACAAGTGTCTCTGGGCCAGAGGGTTAGCTCAGTGGTTCTGGCACCTGCCTCGCAAGCGCAAGGTCCTGAGTTCGATCCCCGGTAACCACATATAATGCTGGGCGTGGAGAGATGCCCACCAACAATCAACACCACATACCACAATGCCGGACGTGGTGGCTCATGCCTGTAATCCCAGCACTCGGGAGGCAGAGACAGGAGGATTGCTGAGTTCGAAGCTTGCCTGGGCACCATAGTGAGCTGAGAGCCAGCCTGAACTACAAAACGAGACCCTGTCTCAAAAAACAAAACAAAACAAACAAGTGTCTCTGTTTTTGGTCTTTCTGTATTTCAGGTCTATGAGAGATGGTTTCGGTGTCCCATTTTGAGAAAATAACTCATTAAATTGTTGTCGTTTTGGAAGTCTTTGTACCATTTTATGTGTTTGCTATTTCAAAAGAATAAATGCAGCAATTATAAAATTAAATTATCTCTTTGTTCACAAATAAAGTAAAATAAATACAATAAAGTAGAAAAAATGCAGAGTTTTGAGTTATTTTTAAATATAAGATTTAGAAATTAAAAGTACACACGTGGGCATGTTGCTACTGATCACCTGCTGGCTAGGACAGCTGGCCCCTGGTTGTCAGTACAGTCTGTGCTTCTAATAAGTAGCATATTGTGAAATGATTGTAAACTAATCTTTTCACTGTACTTTTTAGAGGCACCTGGTGAATGAGACTGGTTCAGGGATTAGAATATTTTGCTTGCTTTTTACAAACACAAACCTTGTCAAAGTCCTCTCTAAATTTAAATCCTTAGTGATCCTGTATTTTTAGATGAAATAAATTTTTCATTTGTATTCTGAGTTACATCATCCCAAAGCACTCATTCCCCAAACATTCCTAGCCACATTTTTCTTTTGCACATTTGATTTCTCATGATCCTTTAAACCTGAGACCCCAGAAACATTCTCTACTGGAACCTGTGTGTGCTTTCTGCGTGGACGTGTGCTCTCTTCTCTTTGGTCCAGAGTTCCCAGTGTAGACATCACTCGAGCCACTTGCCACATAGTTCTGATGTCACTTGCATTCTCTTTTTTTAAATTGAATTCTTTATTGGTACATTTTACATACAGTTCACAATCACACTCAACATTGGGGAATTTGTACCAATATATGACACAAGTTAATTCTTATTTTTACACATATCCTACCCACCACAATCCCCCCTTATATACATGCTATTTCTTTTTCTTTCCAAATCATATTTATTCTTTCCCCTCACTATGTTCCCCCACCACATTCCCTTTGAATATTTTCTATCTTAAAAAAAATCTATCATACATTCTAAAACTCATTTACATGTACAGGTTTGCATACCAGAGAGAAGGTACGGTATTTACATATATGTGATCTATTTATTTCACTTATTAGTGTGTCCTCAAGGAGTATCCATTTGCACGTAAATGAATGAAACTTGTTATTCTTTATGGCAGAGTAATGCTCCATTTTATTAAAAAAAACACATCATCTTTATCGAGTCTCCAGTTGACGGGCATTTGGGTTGTTTCCAAGATTGGGCTATTACAAACTGAGCTGCTATGAACATGGGTGCACATATGTTTACAATATGAATCATTTAATTCCTTTGAGTATATTCCTAGCAGGGGAATAGCAGAGTCAAATGGGGACTCTAATCCTAGCTTTCCGAGGAATCTCCACACTGATCTCCACAACTTGTCTTCCTGCCCAACTACATATTTTTAGCGAAAGGGTTTCTTTGGCTTCTTTATACTGCAGTGCTGTGAATGGCTTTTGGCTTGCACTCATCTCAGCCTTTGTAGAAAGCCCTTTCACAGTGCACGGAAGGGCTAGGTTGGCTGGGGGCTAAGAAGGAACTTCCTCAGTGTGCACTCCAGCCCAGAGATTTTGATTTGTCTTTCCTAAGTGGAAATAACATTGAACACCTTTTCATAACTGGAAAATTCACTTTGGAGAAATATGTATTCAGATCCTTTGTAAATTTTTAAAAATTTAATTAGATTTTGAAATTTCTTTATACTAGTCCATTATCAAGTGAATGATTTGTACATACTTCATTTTGTTATTCTGCCCATGTTATTTTCATTTTCTTGATGATATCCTTTGATGCACAAAGACTTTTTGACTTTGAAAAAAACCTATTCATCAATTTATTATCAGTTGTTTTTGGTGTCATACCTAAGAAAACATCCACAATCATACAGATTTTCTCCTGTTTTCGTTCAAGAGTTTTATAGTTTCAATCCTTATTGTGATGTCTGTGTTCCATCTTGAATTAATTTTTGTCTATAATGTAATGTATAGTCTTCCTTTTTAATTTTGTGTGTAGATATAGCACTGTTTAAGTGATTGCTGTATTAATCCTATATGTATTTGAGGGAGAATTGTTCCAGGACCCCCAGCAGATACCAAAATCCATAGCTGCTCATGCCTTTTACTTAAATGACATTGCATGTGCATGTAAATTATGTATATCCTTTATTTTAAATCACTTAATTATTTATAATATTTAAATTATGGATATACAATGTAAATAATAGTCACGCTATAGTTTAAGGAATAATAACAAGAAAAAAATCTGTATATGTTCACTACGAATAGTTTTCTCCCAGAACTGGGGATTGAAGGCCTTCTCACAGAGCTACACTGCAAATTCATTTTTGAGGTGCTGAGTTGCCCACGCTCATTTTAAACTTGATACATTTTCCTCAGCCTCTCAGAGTGAGTGCTGAGATTATAGGTGAGTATCACTAAGCCCATCAACATAGAATTTTAAAGATTTTTTTCTATCTGTGGTTGGTTGATGCCACATATATAGAACCCACAAATGTGGAAGGCCTACTGCATTTTCTCATTGAAATTGCGAGACTTTGATTATCTGTATGTTATTGATACAGAAGCAAAGATACGGAAAAATTACATAATTGAAAAGGGTTTATCCAGCTAGTAAGTGTTGCAGGTAAGCTTTTCTTTCATTTTATTTTCAGAAGACATACAAATTTGAAACAAAAAATCCTATCATCCAGAGAGCATCATTATTGACTTTGTCATGTACAGCCTTTCAAGCTGCTTTCTTCAAACAACTCATTTATTTGTTAGAAGTCTAGGATTAAGAGTGTGTAAACATTGTTTAAAAATGTGTTTATTTACTTTACTGATAATTTCTCATAAATCTGTATCTGATCCATCATCCTAATAGTTACATAACTATCTACTTGATGCCTATACCATTATTAAATATTTAACTCTCCACTATTAATGAACATTTGGAGATTGCTTTGAATTTTAGTTTATAAGCAATGTTGCTTATGAAGTATAAATACAAAATATGGTGAGTGTTTAAATACAAAAATGTATTACAGTAAAACACATTGCCATTAATTTCTCTCAGAATATTCCTTGCTTCAGTCATCCTTATCCCATGGTTTTGCCATTTTTTGGAAGGAGTTCTGGAAATTTTCTGTGCATGTCTATTCATGGCTACCCTGGTGTCCTAAATTGATTCAAAATGTTTATGGTAATTTCCTCCAAATAAAAAAGTCACAGTGTGTCCTCATTCACCTCATCCACTTGTTCTAGCATCAAGAGACTTCTGGCTTTTCCCCAAAGTCAAAATGACCATGGAAGGTAAAAGTTGTAAGCTGACTCAGGATATCAGGGCATCTATAACAGTTCAAGGAAAGGCACAAAAGAGAACTTTCCAGAACTGCTTCAGGAAACGTCAAGAATAATGGGATGTCAAGAATAATAGGATAAGTGCATTTGAAGGGAGGGGGAACATTTTGAAGAGGATTCAGTTTATCTTTCATTGGAATAAATTCTGTTTTAAACATCTATTGTATTTTGTGATCACATCTCACTTCTTTGTATGGTATGTACTTTCATTTTTTCTTTAGGATAAAGAAATTCCTCATATGTATGAAACATATTTCTAATTTGGACTCTGGCTTCTTTTCAGATTTATTCTCTTTCAAAGGGTTTAAATTCTTTTAGTGGGAATAAAGAGTGAATATTTTCAAGTAATTATATATGTTAAAAAGTTGTTCTCTAGGAATTTTCCTGCTTGTCATTAATATTTTATGTGTGATAAGAGACTCTGATACTACATTGCTTTAGGCATGCATTCCTAATTACCACCAGTGAGACTGAACACATCAATGATTATTATAATTTTTTGTGAATTTCTTATTCACATTTTTACCTATAATTCCATCCAAGAAGTCCTCCTTCAAAAAATGGCAAAACCATGAGATAAGGATGACTGAAGCAAGGAATATTCTGAGGGAAATTAATGGCAATGTGTTTTACTGTAATACATTTTTATATAGGAAAATAGTAGCCCTGTGTCTTTGTAGTTTGTTTTTGGTCTCTCTCTCTCTCTCTCTCTCTCTCTCTCTCTCTCTCTCTCTCTCTCTCTCTCTGAGGTATTGGAGATCAAACTCAAGACCTTACACTTGCCAGCCGGAGTGTCGCTGTGCTACATCCCCAGCTCTATCATTTCTCTTTTTAACTTTTCTCTCTTTTTTTCTGATGTAGAATATCTAATTTTCTAGGGTACAAAATATAGCTATAAAATTCAATCATTTTCATACTGGCATCTTTATATTTAAAAGTTCAAAATGTTGTATCCAGGGCTGAGGAGAATGTGAAAAAAATCATTGAAGTTTTACAAGGTCTCCTGCTTGTTTGACATGAAGCACTGATTAGCTGTAGTCCCTTGACTTCTAGAGAGGCAAAGCATCAGTGTGACCATTAGCGTCATGAGTGAGGCTGACTGGGATGGCAGGAGGAGAAGGGAAGAAATAAGCCTGATGAGGTGAGTACGATGAGAGAACTATGAAGCGCTGCTAGACAATACCTTTACAGATTTAAACCCAGGTGTGGCTGCAAGACTGCTATTGCTCAGAAAAGAAAAGGTGTTGGATAACTTTACTGAATTTAAGCATAAGGAAGTCTTATGTTCCCAGAGCTAAACCTGTACATACTGGAAATCATCATTTAAGCATTGTTAAATGTGTAATTGCCTACAAACTGGAGGGCCACAGTGTACCTGTTAGCTGAACATTTGATACTCTGTTTTTTGTGCTTTGCTTAGCAATGCCTATTTGGCTCTAAATGTTTTAAATATACACATGTAGAAAACTAGTCATTAATGACATATCTACAGTGTAATTGAGATTTTTTTTATGTAGAGGTGAAAACCTTGTCTATTCAATGACCTTGGAAATATGTGGTAGGAATAAATGGGTGTTCTGTAATCTCAGAGTTAAAAAAGGACTGTATTTCTTAAAGACTTAAGTATAATTAAAGTTTTATGAGGTTGTTTGTTCTTAAGTAAGCCAGATTCATGAGTATTAAAATGATGTCATTTTTTTCAGAATCTATTGCTGTAATGGAGTGATATTTTAAATCAGGTTGTACCAGAAGTTTTATCTTAGGTTTATGAAGGTTTTGTTCATTGTATGGTTTTGTTTTTGACTTTGGTGGTACTAGGAATTGCACCCAGGGAGCTCTGTGTTATATCTTCAGCCTTTTTTTTTTTTTTTTTTGAGACAGGCTTTCTGTAAATTGACCAGGTTGAGGTTGAACTTGGCATTTTTTTCAGTTTTTCTTTCTTACTGGTTTATATTTGTATTACATAATGATTACATTATTTGCAAGGACTTGGAATATGTACATAACATGTCTCAATTTCTTTTTCATCCCCATTTTTCTCCCTTCCTCTCACCCTCCCTCCATCCTTTAATCCTCTCCCCATTTGAAAAAGATCTCTCTCCCTACTTATTATTATTATTTTACTCTTTATTATATTTTCATCTTCTCATATAAGAGGAATAATGTGGTATTTAAGCTTGTGTATCTAATTTATTTCACTTAATATTATGGTCTCAAGGTGTATCTGTTTCCCTACTGCTGACTCAAATATGCCCTTCGTTATGGCACAGTGTTATTCCATTATGTATAAATACCACATTTTGTTTTTCCAGTCATCTGTTGCTATATTGGCTACATTCAAGATTTAGCTTTTATGAATTGTACTGCTCTCAGCATGGGCCTGGGGGTGTCACTGTAGTATGGTGACTTGAGCTTGTGATGTTCCTCAGCCTCCCTGTCGCTGGAGTTGCAGGCATATATCACCATGCCTGGCTCTATAGCTTGGTTTTTAAGGTTTTCATTGCAACTGAAGAACACAATGATAGTGTTAAAGATAACTTTACAAAGAAAGAAAAATCTTGTCTATAGTACTAACCATGTCAAAAAGACATGATTTTTATTTTTGTATGTTGTCTTCAAATTTTTGTTCCTGCATTTTTACTTTTTGTGGTTATAATGCTGTACTTGCACTGTATGTATCCTTCAGTATTTAAACACTATTTCAAGTACTTTGTATGGTTTTTACACTCTTTATAATTCTTTGTAGGAAGGCATAATGCTACACAGAATTGAATGTAGGGATCTTTGCTTAAGATTTAAAAAAAAAAACATTTCCATTATGCAAGGAGTTAAATTTAAATTATGAATTAAAATTTTTTTACATTTTCTCTCTTCTAGAAAAAAGTATTTGAAAAGTATTTTGAACACAAAAGTCCTATTTGATCTAAGAATGTCTCCTTCACCAAGGTTTTATTCTATCTAACTTTTAAAAGATATTTTCAAAAAATATCTTTTCACTGACTTGGCATTTCATGTCTTTTTCCCATGAATTAATTTTGTTTCATTTTCCAAAGTCTTGGCAAATACAGCACTGTCCGGTCTTGCCCTTTTGGCACTTTTTGCTGTGCATGGGGGAATTTTTCTAGATGTAGTCTCCTGCAGGAGGCATGGTCGCCACCAGGCCAGTCTCTGCTCACTGCACAATCCCAGAGGTTCATTCACTTTCCTGCATGACGGGAGGGGGATACTTAGTGCTCCCTTTGTTTTCTCTCTTGTGGGTCTAAACTGAACCTTGTATTTATAAAAGGTATGCTTAGGGTGAAATTTGTCAAATATGTGTGTATATTTTTAGAACCTGGAAATGGGAATTTTGTCAATTACAATTGGGAGAGGTTCAGTGTGCCTTGCTGAGATTTTCTGACTGTGTGGGCCCATTCTGTTTTAGAGCAGTGAAGTCACAACTCACATTTGAAAATAGTTTAGATTAGCAGTCAACTCCCTTTTGACTTTTTGCTAATGCACTTTTAATTCAGGGAATTCATTTCCATGGGCACTGTCTGAAGCCTGAAGGAGAAGTTGGAGAAGAATCAGGGTTCTCTATTCTCAAAATATGATCTCTTAAGAAGTCAGATTGAGTGACTTTATTTTATTACTAACAACTACACTTACCAAGTATCTCCATGTTTCAGGCACTGAATTAGTTGTCAGTTGATAGTTACAAGAACTCTGTGAAATAAATGTTAGTAATCACCATTTTGCATCTGGAAAATGTGAGATTCAAAGATAACTCACCTATGGTAACACAACTAAAAAGATATAGAATTAGGACTTGAAACCATAGGCCATCTGGATTTGAAATATATTATTCAAAATCAGCTTTTACAGAGTTTATGTAAATATATTTCTCATAGAGAAGTTTTGACATATCTATGTGTCAGAGCATTTCTGTACTCAAGATAAAGAACACGGCAGGCACTTCTAAAGCTTTCCTCATAACCTTTTCTCATGCACCTCACTTTCCTGTGCTCGTCTCAGAAAACCAATTTTCTGCTTTCTAGCACTGTAGATTAACTTTCATTTTCTAGAATTCTATTTATATAAGTTTATGCAATATACACTCTTTTAGCAGGCTTCTTTCAGTTAGTATAATTTTTTAAGAAGTCATGTGTATCAGTAGTTCTGCCTTTGTAGAGTACTATTCCATTGCACAACTGTGTACCACAGTATTTTAAGTCATTTACTACTGGTAGGCATTTGAATTTTTCAGTCTGGGATATCATAAATACAGTTAAAGAGAACATTTATATGCAAATTTGTCACTTCTCTGGCTTTCACTTCTCTAGAATGAATAGGTAAAAGTGGAATGGTAAACCTTTTTCCAAATTTGAACCATTTAATATTCCTGTCTGCTGTGCATGAGAATTCTAATTGTTCCATATCCTAGTCAGTAGTTGGCATGATTCATCTTTTTTAATTTAGCCATTCTAAAAAGTGAACAGTTCATGTAATTGTGACTTTATTTGTATTTCTGTAACATCTGATTATGTTGAGCAGCTTTTTCATGTACCTATTTGCCACTTGGACATCTTCTTTAGTAGAACATCTGTTCAAATCCTTTGCTTGTTTAAAAATTGTAAATTTATTATTGAATTTTGAGTCTGTATTTATAAGATGCAAGTCCTTTATCAGACATTAATATGAAAATATTTTCTTGCAGCTTGGACTTGCTTTTTATTTTATTTTTAACTTTTGTGGTATTGGGAATTACCCTCAGGGCTCACAAAGAGCTTTGTCACTAAGCTACATCCCCAGTCTTACTTTTTATTTTTTTAAGAGTGCCATTTGAGGAACAGAAATTTTTTATTTTGATGAAGACCAATTTATCAGTCTGCATTTTAATGGATTGTGCTCTTGGCTCTGTTCTGGGTTGAATTGTGGGGCTGCAGATTTAACTCTGTTGTACCATACCTACCTTGCAAGCACAAAAAAAAGTATTGAAGTACTACTGCTCAGAAAATAACGTTTTGAAAATAGTGTTGGTATAGAAGTAATGAGGTTAATTTCAGGTCATTAGGGTGAGCCCTACTCCAGTGACAAGTGTTCTTATAACCAGTCATGACTGTTGTGATCCAGGCACATACAGAGACTGAGATGAAGACCTAGGCAGAGAGCAGCTATCTTCGAAGCAGTGAGGGCTGGAACAGATCCTTCCTTCACACCCTGTCAACACCTTGATTTCAGACTGAGGGTGTCCAGAACTGAGAGATAATTTTTTATTAGGTCGCCAAACTTTCAACACTTTGTTATCACAGACACAGCAAATGAAATCAGTGTCACAGAGATTTTCTCCTGTATTTCCTTTCACAAGCTGTGTAGTTTATGGATTTATTTTTGGATTGGTGATGATTATAAGATGACTTTTGTGCATGGTGGATGGAATGGATAGCAGCTCAGTTTTTGCATGTGTGTATCTGGTAGTCCAGCCCATCTGTTGAAAAGCCTATTATGTCTTCATTGAATTGCTATTTTAACCTTACTGAAAATCAGTTTTCTATACATGTGTGCCTGTCTTAAGAGTCTCTATTTTCTTCCAGTGAAAGAAACTTCTATTTGCCTACTTGATGCTTTACCAATTGTCTTCATTACTGTTGCTATATTATAATAAGCCTTGAAATCAGGCTATATTTGTCTTTTATCATTGTTCTGTTTCAAAATTGTTTTGAATATTTCAGGTCCTCTGGATTTGCATATTAATTTTAACTAAGTTTGCCAACTGTATAATTAGATTAAATGTATCAAAAATTTAGAAAAATGTTATCATAATGTCATATCTTTGAGCATTATTTAGCTATACTTTTGTCTCAATAACATTATGTAGTGCTCAGTATGTATGGATATCTTGTTAGATTTGTTACTATTTCACATTTTTATCCCATTAATCATATTAATTTGAAACTCCAGCTTCTTGTTTTTCATTTATTATATGCAGAGATTGATCTGATTGTAATGGAGTAATCTCATATCCTGCAGACTTGCTAAATGAACTGAATATTTGTAATAATGTTTTGGTGTACTCTACCAAGTTTTCTGCTTAAAAGATCATATCTATAAATAAAGTTTTACTTCTTTTATTCCTGTTTATATGCCTTTTATTTATTTTATTGCCTAATTCACTGGATACAACCATTAGAATAATGGTGCAAAGAAATAGTCTTGGTTTTGACCATGGGAGGAAAGTATTTCATCTTTTACTGATAAGTCTGATATTAGGAGTTAGTGCTTTTTTCAGTAAAGAACAACATAGTAAAATTTTGACCTGAAGACCACGGAACTTTGTTGTAACCGCTCAAGTCTGCTGTTGTGAAACTCAAGCCACAGGCCCTCCTGACACACATGCCCTGATCATTATTTAGGTGTATGTTCTGCTGGATTCAGTGTCGATCACAGTGTTTCCCCTTTGTGCAGTTCTTCTGTCACAACTACTACTCTGTCCTGAAAACTCTAGCTACCTTGGTCTCTCTGGAATCCTCATGCAGTCTCCTCATTCATGAGCTTCCTTGGAGCTGCCCTTGTGTGGACAGAACCTTGAACATGTTCTCAAGGGTGTGATGGTGATTACAAGATTACCTTCATTTGTTCCTGTGTCTCAGGTGTACTTTGCATTGCTTCCTTTAGCTGGATGCCTATGGTCTTGAAAACCATTCTTTGGGGATAGAGAAAAGGGAGTGGAGGAGAAGAATGTGTAAAAATAATTAAGGTGTGTTACATATGTGTACTGATTGCTCACAGTGAATGTGATAATTGTGTATTGCAGCATATACCAATAAAAATAAAATTAGAAAACAAATAAAATATCACATCTTCACACTATGAGGGAAAGAAAGTCATTCTTGTACTATAAGTTTGTTGGTTTTTAGACTGTTATGAGAGGGTAAACCTAGTCATTGCATTAGAAGCTGACTCCATTTCCCATGACCTGACAGTGAACAGCCACTGAGTTGTGCAGAAGGCTGCAGAGGAGATTTTTCTAGAACAATTCTTTGGAGAAATGATGGAAAACAAAACCAAAACTCATGTTTGAATTGATATGTGAAAATTTATTTACAGACAGTGCATTTCAGTGATTTATCTTGAAAGTTTCTTGGAAACTCTTTGCTCCATATTTCTTCATTGTCTTGGCTTTTACTCTTTGTAACATTCTTCTAAGAAAGAAAATCTCAAAAAATAGGACCAGATGTGGTGACCCCATCTGTAATGTGAGCAATTGGGAAGCTGAGGCAGGAATATTGCTATGAGCTCAAGGACAGCCTGGGCCACATCGTAAATTCAAGGCCAGCCTGAACTAGGTAACAAGAACCTACCTCAGAACCCACCCCCAAATCTCAAAAAAGATTATGTCTAATCATTCTGTCCACAAGTACTTTTTGAGTATCTACTTTGTGTTAGGTATTATTTTAGGAACTTAATGTACAAAAGTAAAAAGCCAGCCAACCAATCAACTAAAAAATGTATGATTTATTAAAACTTTCATTCTAATATAGTCAAGTATAAGATTAAGTGAATAAATAAAATGTATGAATGCAATTGTGATTAATATGGAGAAAAATGCTAGTCAAGATTGATGGCAAAAGAGGCATCTGTGGGCAAATAAGAATGGTAGGGGCAGAAAAGACAAAGACTTGAATGGGAAAGCATTAGGTCTAGTTGCTTTGAGTGTCTTATGTTAAGTCTCCCTCATATTTTGAAAGTAAAAAAGCCATCTTTTAATAACATGATTCCTTTCTGTGGCCTTTTTTATTTACTTGTGTTTCTGATATCAACCAAGTGAATTAATAATAAGACTAATCTGATTTACAGTATTCTAATACCCAGGAGGTTGAGGGTCTGTTGGGTGAAAAGTAAATTCAGGAGGTTCATTGGTAGATGTTCTGAGATGGCTCTTTGGAGAAAGCGTTAATGGGGTGTTTGTGAGGGAAAGCTTGACATATGCCTCATGAGCAGGCAGAGTAACAGAAAGCACCACCCAATTGCGATAAGTTCTATTTTTAAGACTTTTCTTGATCTTTATAGGGTCAGTTAGACTGATTTGAAGAACAGTAGATCACCTGTGGGGTTGTAAATTCTGTATTCACTAGTTTAGTTGTGGTGCATGCACATATGCCTCATGAAAACTAAATTTATGGTAATCCTAGGGCCTTGACTGCATTAGGGACCGTTGTCAAAAGCAAATAGGAAGAGGAGAAAGGGGGACCACAGCATGAAGTGTTGATAGGACAGACACTGGGCTCCTGACAATTTTTCTCATTCTGTAGGGCATTGTAGCCAGAGGGTGCCAGAGCCAGAGTTCAGATCCCTCTAGCACACTGCATAGATTAACCTTTGTATTAGGACTATTTTTCTAACTATGCTTGATAACTCCAAGGGCCAAAATTTCTTTCTCTTTTTCATCTTTATTGCCATAAGTTCACCTTATTGGTAACATCAGTCATGTTTCTTTCCTATACTCAACTTATCCACTTACGGAATTTCATTTCCTGCTATGCCTATGACTACAGTATTCTAACAGTGAACTTTTACATATTTATGCTTATAAGGAAAATGGTGCCAGTTCATCTTTTATTACCAGCTACCTGTCAGGGATGAGCCTGGCAGGAGAACCCTTCTTGAACACAGGGCCTCCAACCCAGGTCTACTGGTGGTATCTGAAGAATCAGAGATTCAAAGCAGGTTTACTCTTCCTGTAAACATTCACACATCCCATCCTCTTGAAATGTATAGAATGAGAGAAGATTTTGTGTTTTATGATGAGTAAAACAGTTTTTCTCAATTGATCAGCCAGTGCATAAAACACTAAATCTTCTAGAGAGCATTGCTTGTATACAATGAAACTGCTTCACCAAATTAACATGCCAGGAAAATAAGAGGGGAGTAATTTCAGGCAAAAACATAGAACTTAAGTATCTGCAAAAATTTAGTCATTGTAGTGTATATCACTTGCAGATTAAATGAATTAAACTCCTCGTTGTCTTTGGTCATAGCCTGATTGGCTTCAGTCACAACCAGTGGGAAGAATAAAACTACAAGAAACCTATTATTGATCTATAAACAGAAAATGCCACATTATGAGTCAGTTAGAAAAACAAGAAATTGCCATTTTAGAAAGGGAGTAATAATATTTCAAAGATTTTTGGAAATTATGTTTTTCATGGATACTTTAAGCTGCCTCTTACTGTAGTAAAAAGAATCTGCTTTTAAATTTAGCTTAAATATTTCAGTATGTCTTTGGTAAGTACCAATTTATGGAGAAATGGTATCGAGTCCATGTACTGCATGTGTATAAAATCTTTTTAGAATGACCATATCCAAAATGCAAAAATTAGTAATCCTTTGCACTGTGGTTTTACATTTAGCATTAAGTGTCTGTTCTGAATTACACCCTTAAATGCAGCAGTCATCCAAGTGGCTCATAGTGTAATTGGAGGAATCCTTTCTTTTATTGTTACATGAAGCAGATGAGGATATTGTCTACATGACTCCCAGCCATGTAGGGAATCAGTACAGCACAGCTCTGTGATGTCTGGGCGGGTCATGGAGGACTGACTTTGAGGTTGGTATCTGGTCCCTAGCCCCTTTCTCTTGAGCAGTGTTCCTGTGGTGTTTCTTAGCTACCGTGAACTGAATAGTTTTGCTCCATCTCACACTTCTGCCTTTTTTCCTTTGCCTTGAATCTGACTGATGGTGAACTCAACTTGCTGAATATATAATCTGAAATAAACCTTTTCTCCTTTATTGTGGTTTTTGGGTATTGTGTTCCAGCAAGAAAAAGTCACTAATGTAAGGGAGTAGGAGGAATGCAGATCTGGATCTGTTGTTATTAACTGTAGGGTGTGTTGAATTTCTCAGAATCT
>PVIC010005845.1:0-56265 GCA_004025085.1 Thryonomys swinderianus
CTGGGAAATGGATAATTTTTCCCCTTTGCTAGAGAATGAACCCCTCCAGCTCCATTTTAATGATGTATTAACTAAACTCATTATGCTCAATTAATATACAAGTCTAAAAATAAAATTATACTGAAAAACTTGATTATTACATTCATTCTTTTTGTTGTACATGAAAAGTACCTATTTTTAAATACTTTTATATACATGTTCATAATTTTTCTTTTTAAAAGTCACTCCAATGATGTACTTCATAATTCATATTTTCCCATCAAACTAATTTTGACAAAACACACTATAATTTCTTCCTTATATATCAGTTTTCTCTCATCAAAATCCTTGGTGCTTCAAGGTTCAAATGGTGTTTTACTGTTTTTGCACCAAATGACTGACATAGAGAGCTATTTAACATAAACCTTTTAAATCCAGTGAAATTATTTTATTATCATATTTAGGAAGATTAAACCACTGCAAATATGAGAAAAAGAGCAGCAATTTAGATATTATGTAACTTGTGGAAGGTCAAGTACTTTTATAATTCGCAATTATTTCATCAATAAAGTAGACATGATAATATCACTTATCTTGCACAGCTAGTAAAGTATTACATTATACCAGATGTGTGGTGTACACTGATAGGCAGAGACAAGAAGATACAAGTTTGAGCCCATCCTGAGCAACTAAATATCTTAGGGAGACCTTCCTCAAACAATTTTTTTTTGACAGGCTCTCGCTTTGTAGTTCATGCTGGCCCTGAGCTCACTGTGTTGCCCAGGCAAGCCTCAAACTCAAACCAATCCTCTTGCCTCTGCCTCCCAAGTGCTGGGATTACAGGCATGAGCCACCATACCCGGCATTGTGGTATGTGGTACCAGGGATGGAACTCAGGACTTTGTGCTTGCCAGGCAGATTCTGGAACCACTAAGCTAAATCCAGGGCCCTCAAAATAATTTTCTAAATGTTCAAGATGTTCAAGATGTACCTCAGTGCAAAGACCTTGGGTTCAAGCTTCAGTGTTTTCTCCCCATTATGAAATTCAAATGTATATGAAAATAGTATATCTCAGTTTTAGCATATAACTATTTCATAAAATTAATGTTTTGTTATGATTAATATCTTTCTATAAATCTTGCAAATTTTACTAAATATTTCCTTGTGGACTCAAGGAGTCTTCATTGTATCTGATGCTAATTTTAAAAACATTTTGACCCTACACAAAATTATGTGATCCCTGTTTGTGACCTCTTTGTTCCTATGGATGAAAGCATTCCTAATCATTCTCAGTCATGTGCCATCTATTTGGCAGAAATAATAGGAAACGATAGCTCATAAAAATATTTTCATTTGCAGGGCTGGAGATTTAGCTCAGCGGTTCCGGCGCCTGTCTCACAAGCACAAGGTCCTGAGTTTGATCCCCGGTAACCACATACAGTGCTGGGCGTGGAGACTCACGCTACAAAGCGAGACCCTGTCCCAAAAAAAAAAAAAAAAAAAAAAAACTTTTCATTTGCAGAAAACTCTGTATCCTCATTTTTATTCCATATTTTAAATTTATAATCATGTGTCTAAATATTACACAAAAAAGGAAAAACTCTGAATACAAGTGTCTAAATTTTAACAGCTATTAATTTCTCTACCTCTTTAAGAAAAGATTTCTAACTAATTCCCATCCTGATAGCACTTCTCAAATCTGAATTTGAAGTAGCATTTCCTACATTTTTGCTTCAGTCTTGCTCTTTGTAAGGTCTGTTTTCCTCTAATAAATCTTTCTTTGGTGATGTCTCTGATTCATTGTTGTAGTTTCTTATGTGCCCTCTAGAATTTTCTAGAGTTAAAGAGATTATAGTGCTAACCTCCTTTATCGACACTGACATTAATGCAATTCTTCAATACAGAGGTGAAAAGAAGAAATCAAAATTAAGAGGGTAAGTGAACTGTGGCTCAAAATGTAGGGAAAAACAACAAATCTATTAGTCATGGGATAAAGCTAGATCAAGGTGCAGGGGTGTATTCCACAGATAAATCACTGAGGAAAAACTAATTATAGAAATAAAGAGAGTGAGTAAGTTCTAAGAGGGGACCCAAGAAAGGACTAGAAAATGGTACATGATACTCTGGAAACAATATGATTCTTTTGTGAGTTTTTTGAAATTTGTTTTAAGTTCAAAAATATGAAACTGTGACAAAGTAAGCACTGATTTTGTTTAAAGTACGAAGTTGTTCAGTTTTGAAAGGCAATCATCGAGAGTGACAAAGGAGAAATATAACATCTAATCTGTTAGATGTGAAATGTGCCAAGTTTGTGGTCCCACAGCATCCAGGAATAAAGTTGCAAACTAAAGAAGTCAGGAGAGTTTTACTGGACATAAGGAGAGAAGAACAGCTCTTGCATTGGCAGGCAGGATCCTGAAGGGGTGGCCACTGAGAACCTTTGTCTGGAATCGTTCACCAGCAAAGTCACAGTGTAGGTACAACAAAGGTCAAACTACCATCAACCTATAGTATTATGAGTATAGCTGCTTAGGTAATATTGATACAAAAAGGAAAGAACCCAGGCAGGAAAGTTACCAGAAAAATTAAAGGCATTTCTGAGAAAGGATGGGTCCAGATTCTCTGGTCAATCATCTGGCAAACCGATTCCTATCTGAACTTACTGGACCAGGTGATGCTAATACAGTGCACAGTAGTTCCAAATTACTGATTAGCCTGCAGGAGTTATGCAGGCCTGGCCAGGGCATTGATATTTTGCCTTTATCAGATGCTCCTCCAGCCACAGTTCTGAATGTCTTTATATTTGTGCTGACTTCCTTGAGAGTCCTGTCCCTCTCTGACTATATATTAGCTTCTAACTTAGCGGCCTATAATAAGAGAACTAAATAGAGGTAATTAAAATGGAAAAAGTCATTTTTACATGAAAATAATATCAAAGCCCTACAATTTACTATTTATAAAGAAATAGTTTACTTAGAATAATCTTCTCCAAGGCTTGACACTTTCTATTAGCATCTGATACTTTTATTATATGTGCTGCCAAAGTGAGCACTCTGATACTTTTATTAATAAATAGCCTTCACTGAGGTTTTAGTTGAACAGAAGATAACCGATTTCAAGTTTCTACCTTCTTTGCACAGAATTTAAAAGGCTCGTGCTCGCTTCAGCAGCACATATACTAGAATTTAAAAGGCTGGTCTGTTACAGATATTGGTGTAGTATTAGGAGCTTGTCCTTGATACTTTCTTTGTTCTGTAACTGTCACTTCTTTTGTTCACTCAATGGCTCCTTGGAAGACGAGTCCTATTTTAATTTTATTCATTTATGAAGGTATAAAATGTATAAGAGCAAAGGTCATCTGGCAGATGAAAAACAAAGAAAAAGCAAAATTTATAAAGCCAAAATATTGATAGTACTAAACACAACTGGAGATCAAAGCTCATTGTGTCAGCTAAACATAAATGAAAACAGGACAAACACAAGATGAGCCATCTATTCCACTAATTCACCCAAGTCCCACACAAATGCTAAAGAAAGATAACTTCACTCATTTCCTTGAAGTTTAAGATAGTACGATCTCTAATATAAATGTCCTTATGCAATAACCAAAAATGACCCAAGAATTCACTGCTGTCTCTAGCCTTTTGTTAATTAAAACAAGAATGCATAGGAAACAAATCAGTTGGTGCTTAGATTTTCAAATAGGCTGAGATAGCTTCAAGACCTTTAAAAATTATTGCTGACCCACACTTTTCCTCTAAGCCTCAAAAAAACTCAGTCTTCAAAACATTCTGAATGCAAAGGCCTCAGTTGTGTTACCCATTTCTTTCTAACACCGCACAAACACTTGCACTGGCACAACAGCTTTATTGTTGCCTCCTTACCTGTGGGCTGGAAACAGTAAAGCTTGTCAAGCAGGATGAATAGGCATAATATTCATAAATTACTAGAAGCTTCTCAGATGGAGGACTCTATGAATATGAATATGAAATATTAACATTTTTGATAGAGCATGAAGGTGTAGTTACAACTGAAAAATTGGTGATAATTTGCACTGATTCATGGATTACTGCTAAATTTAATTACTGCTAAATTCCTTGAATACCCTATTTTCAAATAACAGCTGAAAGATTTTTTTATTGGTTCAAGTGCTAGAGGAATGTTGCTTTTATTTTAAGCCAAGTACAGAACATTATAAAGAACAATGAATGTGGGGTGATCTTTATGTTACTTAACCCCCATGATGCATGGGCCCTATGGATAGTGTTATGGAAAGCTAGAAACACCTACTTCCCAAGTTTTTTTTTTTTAATTTACAAAAATATAGCCTCTTTTTCCTTACTTTTATCTATCAGAAGCTTCCATTTTCCCTTATTGCATGCATGCTTTGAAATTTTTCATCTGGCAGATAAACATTTATTACCCCAAAACCATTGCCACACTCGAATAATACATACTAATTTTTATTGGGACAGAAATGATTAGTGCACTTATAAATGGAATGGTTTCATTACATAAACAATAAGAGTTGTAATAACATGAAAAGAAGAAATTTATGTCCTTATCAATGTGTAACCTTCTTTTTTTTTCTTGTTCCTATAAAAAAATGAAAATAGGACTGGAATTTAGCTCAAGTGGTACCATCCAATCTTGGATGCACAAGGGCCCAAGTTATATCCTTAGTAACTCCAAAAAAAGAAAAAGAAAGAGAGAAAGAAAAAGAAAGAAAGAAAGAAAGAAAGAAAGAAAGAAAGAAAGAAAGAAAGAAAGAGAGAAAGAAAGAAAGAAAGAAAGAAAGAAGAAAAAGAAAGGAAAGAAAGAGAAAGAAAGAAAGAAAGAAAGAAAGAAAGAAAGAAAGAAAGAAAGAGAAAGAAAGAAAGAAAGAAAGAAAGAAAGAAAGAAAGAAAAAATATTTTACAAGCTAAAGAACTGTTAAACGCAGTTGATTCCAATTTTTATTTATTTATTTATTTATTTTTTGAGACAGGATCTCGCTTTGCAGTTCAGGCTGGCTCTGAGCTCACTATGTAGCCCAGGCAAGCTTCAAACTCAGCAATCCTCCTGTCTCTGCCTCCCAAGTGCTGAGATTACATGATTCCAATTTTTAAATCAGCTCTGCAGGAGTAGAACTTGAAGTTTGGATGTTATCTGTCATAGAGAGCACACATCTTGACACTCTCTATAGGTAACCCAGTGCTGAAGGAGCTCTTTTTTCTTTCTCAAGAGCATTAAATTAAATCTACCAACACAATCTTCATGATATTCTTATGAAATAAACTATTGGTTTTCAAATTATCAGAAAAATGGGATCCATGGCACTCAAGGGAGAATGCATACAAATACCAATTAATAAGAAAAGGAGTCAAAATTCTTTGCATTCAAGATGATTCAGGCCAGATGGGCTTTTCAGCATGCCCTCATCAGATGTGTGGTTAATCCTTGAGAGATGTGCAAAACAAAGGGGGGAAATAGCTAAACATCACTTTAGTTAAGAGCTGTCTACTAATTGCAATTTCAGATATGTAAGTCCTCTGGCCGATTTTCTTTAGCTTAAGTACGTTACTTTTTTCAGAATTTGAGCAAATTTGTTCAGCGTAAATTGGAGCATGAGAACATTAATGACAGTCAAAGCCAAACCTATTTACCCAAAGGAGAAGATACTGAAGCCATAAATCAACTGGGACACATACATGGTAATTGTGAAGACTTCCTACAGGCTCCATGTGGACTGGTATTGTTGCCTTATGTCACTACCTATCTCCTTGTCTCACTGTCCCTACAGCACGGGATAAGAAATTCCTGAAATCAGAGTTTTAGGGAACCCTCTGTTTGTGTGAGTTTTACATTACCAAATACTAATAGCTCCCTATAATCAAGAATCAAGGAATGGGCCAGAGATTTAGATCAGTGGTTCCAGAGCCTGCCTCACAAGTGCAGGTCCTGAGTTCGATCCTGGTAACCAAATACAACAATGCTGGGTGTGGTGACTCACGCCCACTACCAATCAGTACTACATACCACAGTGCCAGGCGTGGTGGCTCATGCCTGTAATCCCAGCACCTGGGAGGCAGAGACAGGGGGATTTCTGAGTTCAAGGCTTGCCTGGGCTACATAGTGAGCTCAGGGCCAGCCTGAACTACAAATCGAGACTCTGTCTCAAAAAAAAAAAAAAAGAATCAAGGAACATCTCCCAATTCGGACATGAGGGATGGGGAGGAATATCGTGAAGTAACCCAGAGCATGCTTCATTAAAAGTCTTATTATCCCACCACAAAGACTTTCAGAATTTTCCATACTCAGAGATAAATATCACTTCCACTCTAATTCTCACTTCTTGTTACACCTGAAGCAGAAGAAGGAAACTGACCTACTAAATACGTAATTATGAAGGTCATAGCCCCAGGACACAAGCCTACAAGACGCAGTCAGCACACTATAAGACTTGGTGCTCTTTACAAAACACTTTTGCACTATACCTACAGTCTTTCTTTGGAACAATGGATGACCACAGAAAGGTGTCTGAACACAAATGGCATTCACAGTTATAGCAACATTATAGAAGCCCAACTCCTGGTCACACCAACAATCCTTTCCAGCAGGTCAATTTACCTAAATTTCTCTTACCTGATGTATCTTATCTGGTCTTTAATAAATAAGTTGAAGGTAGGTTAAAGGCAAGAAAAGGGAACATTTGTGAAATATAGCACACATTAAAACAGGAATCCGATATGGCAAATGTATGAAAATTGTCAGATAAAAATTTAAAATAACTATGATTCATAAGTTAGCAGGTATAAAAGAAAAATTAGATACTATACATGAACAAATAAAATGAGATGTTGAAATGCTAACAAAAATAAAAGTGAAATGATGGAAATCAGGAGTAGTGTAAGAGAAATGAAGACTGAAAAAAGTGATAGGTGAGGGAAGAGTGTTCAAAGGAAAAAGCTGAACGTGCATCTGTTAGCCAACTGTTAACATTGTAACATGTGTATGATTGGAATACCAGAAGGAGGAAAAAGTCTACAAAAAACAAGGGAAGGTAGAGAGAGGAGGGAGAAAAGGAAGAAGGAAAGGAGAGGTGAAAACAAAAATGAAAGACAAAAATTAAAATAAATAATACAGAAGACACGTTGTAAGAAATAGCTGAAAATTTTACAGATTCAGCAGCTGAGAATGTCAATTTCATTAGATGCTTTGAATCAGCATCTATACATGTCATACTAAAATTAGAGAAAACCAGAGTCAAGGAGAAAATGTTGACTGATGGCCTGAAGTGTAACTTTAAAAAAATCTCTCCTATATAAAAGTAGGAAAGCCAGGCATGGTGGCTCACGCTTGTAATCCCAGCACTCAGGAGGCAGAGACAGGAGGATTTCTGAGTTTGAGGTTTGCCTGGGCTACATAGTGAGCTCAGAGCCAGCCTGAACTGCAAAGCAAGACCCTGTCTCAAAAAAAAGAAAAAAAAAAAGTTTGGAAACGAATTATGGCAGACTTCTCACTAGAAATAATTAAGAAAGAAAAGGAGTAAAATATCAAAAGTAAAATGACCAAGCTACTATTCAATACCAAGGGAAATTATCTTTCAAGAGGAAAAGATGAATAAAGACTGAAATTATTTATTCAGTGAGATCACTCATTGCTGGCAGAAGGGACATGTAATATTTAAAAAGTTCAAGGAAAGACAAAAATATAGGTCAGAAACTCAGATCTACATAAAGTGCAGGGTTGTTATCTTTGAAGAAATAAAATAATCTCTTCAAGATATTTAAAAGTCAATTCATAAGAAAAAGGAGAATGTAAGTAATGACTGCCATATCAAATTAGTGCTCATTAGTCTCATCAAAAGCAATTAGGAGTCTATCTAATCTTAAAGCCTCTCTGCTAATAAAAGCCTAGTAAAAAGGGTGATGCAGGGCCGGAGGGTTAGCTCAGTGGTCCCGGCGTCTGCCTCGCAAGCACAAGGACTTGAGTTCGATCCCCGGTAACCACATATAATGCTGGGTGTGGAGACTCACGCCCACCAACAATCAACACCGCATACCAGAATGCCGGGCATGGTGGCTCACGCCTGCCATCCCAGCACTCGGGAGGCAGAGGCAGGAGGATTGCGAGTTCCAGGCTTGCCTGGACTACCTAGTGAGCTCAGGGCCAGCCTGAACTACAAAGCGAGACTCTGTCTCAAAAAAAAAAAAAAAAAAAAAAAAAAGGGTGACGCACAAGTTCTAGAAGAACTCCTATGATGTCAACTCATCCGCCGAAATTATAATACTGACTCATCATTTCTGGGACACTTACAAGAACTATGTTACAGCAGGGACAACTCACCTGGATGAGACATCAAGGTAAGTCAGAAAGAGAACGTTTTCTTCTGATCAGATGAGGAACATTCTCTTAGGCACAGGAAATGTGCCATTATTTTACCATAGTATTATTCATAAATTTCTTCATTACACATTTTTTATAGGAACATCAAAGTTAATCTTTTTTTTTTTAAACAGGATCTGTGTTGTGGCATAGGGGCCAATAGATAGGAGGAAGCCCTCCTTGACCAAATACTCTTTTAAGTCAAGTAAAATTGGAAGCATTATGAGATTGTTTGTGGCAGAGAGAATAAAGTAAGTGCTTTCTCTCTCTCTCTCCTTCCTTCCCTGCTGCATTCCTTTATCCTTATTTTGCCTTATTTCTTAGAGAAGACCAACATACCACTAGCTATGAGAATTACTACTGCTGAATACAAAATGTAAACATCTGAATGGCTTTTGGCTTTTTCACAAAATAAAAACACAATCAATATATATAAATTTTCATGGCTCCAGTATTCAAGTTGCTGAACTATTTCTCTTCCTTTTTGTAAAGTTTGATAAGAACAAGCAAAAAAAAAAAAAAAGAACAAAGAAAATAAGCATTCTTAAAACTAAGAAAATTTGTATATAGTTCACTTTTAATATTTTGAAATGATAATTAAAATCAAATGAAGGAATTCATTACCTTCCATAGAGACATCAGAACTATTACTATTCTGCATACATGTGTATTAGTTATGCCTAATATATTAGTTATAATAAAATATACTTGTAGTTCTGGCATTTACTGTGTAATATTTCACTTATTGAAATTGTTGTAGAAATAAAACAGTACAGGCTTTTTATCAAGTTGATAATATATAGATTGCAAGGTTACTGAATATCCAACATCAGTGTGAAAAGTAATAATAAATACAGTCATCTTAGCATGAACTGCATCCATAAACTTATTTTACAATAATTACTTTCTGAACTCACCATACTATAAGAAAAGCATTATAACTATCTTTCAGAAATGTGAAAAGACAATTTGTTATTCTCTTCTGCATTCTCTGGATTTTTATAGGTCAGTTCATTTTGTCTCCACCATGAAATACCTTAAAGGGTAACGTGGTATTCTGACTCTGCTTGTAATTTATTACACCAGTTAATCTTGTAAAATTGCCCTCTGGATATAATAATTTGTTATTTTTTATTAGGCCTTCTTTTGCATACTGTGTTTATCATAAAGATGTCACCATTGTGATGCCTAGCAACCATTTCAGTGTTCCGGAGGTGTTTGCATATATTTTCCTGGGGGAGAGATCTGCCTGGTCCCTGCGTGGGAGAGCTGTCAGTGCATTCTGATGTGTGACGATAAAAAGAGCCCCGCTGCAGACTCCAATGAGCTCCAGTCCCAGGCTGAAAGCAGCGACTTGAGCATCACTATACCATGTTAGAAAATGTGTCAATTATCACATGGACTGCCTAAGGGTAGTGCCTGGGTCTAGGTCATGAAACCATCAAGACTGAAGGGGGAGAAATTGATGAAGAAGTAAGTTGAATTAATTGATAAGGAGAAACTCTGTACATGGGCTGTTCGTTGTAACCTGAAACCCGGATCTCTGTCTGATAGGCTTTCCTCTGGAGGATCCCATGAGTAAAACTAAAATTGCTTATTATCTCCTCTGACATGAAGTATGCATAACTGGCATTTTAGGCTTTTCCTAAAAGCCAGTAGATAGTTGTCAAACTCGTCAAGATGTCATAAAATAAAAATAAAATCGTGGTAATAATGTTATAACTATTTTGCTATTAGTAGGATTCTTCATATACAGTGCCACCATTCATATGCGAATGCAGTGGGGACTACTTAAATATGTAGCCCAGGGCCCAAGTCATGAAAGCTTTATGCACCATTTATGCAGTTTTCTGTTCAGTTTACTCATGGAAAAAGGGAATTACAGATTTTCATACATTTACAGTGGTATCTGAGCTGTTGAAGCAGCCCCTTTTTCACACTTCCTTGTGTTCCCCTTGAATTATAGAACTGGGTTCAATGCTTTGTATCAGATGGCTTCCCTTTGAGAAAATCACTACTCACTGGGGATGGGAAGGATTATTAAGGGAGCAGACTGGGTCCATTAGGTGCCAAAACTACCAAACAAGCTGTTTTGAGGAGGTAAAAGGGGTATTGGGGGAATTTTATTAAAGCACAACAATGAATTCATTATTGTTTGATAATATTGAGGACATATTTTGCTCAAAATATTCAGGTAGCCTGCTCCACATAGATCCTCTGGTATGCAAGAACACTCATCAGTTTTCTCAAATAAAAATACAATGGTAGGAGAGGGGTGAGTAATAGGGGTAAAAAAAAAAAAAAAAAAATGGGCCCAAAATAAAAAAAAAAAAAAGGAAACAAAGCTTATGTATTTAGAGAGTGGAGGTTATGGGGTGGGTAGGGGAATGGGAAAAATGAGAATTAAATCATGTCATATACTGGTACAAATCCCCAATACTGAGTATGATCATGATGTGTATATACAATGTACCAATAAAGATAAAAATAAACTTAAAAAAATACATTGGTAGGGTCCTGACACACGGGGCCCCAAATTATCCCTCTTTTAATTGATGTTAACAATGCTATTTCCCTCTTTATAAGGCAACAACTAAATTCTTATTTGTAAGAAGAACATATAAAGGTATGGTCTCTCATTGAAAATAGATATATATTTTTCTTAATGGTAGTTTGGTTTACAGTGAAGATTATTATAAGTCCTAATTATTTGGATAAACTTATCTCCTGGCACTTGATCCTTACTTGGGCAGCAAAACACATTTTTTATTAGAAAGTCATATCCGAGAGAATTAATTTCACTAAAAGATTTGTCTCTTCAACTTGAAGTGTCTCCTGCCTACTGAACATCACCTCCAAAGAACCAGACAGAAACCTTGTTAGGCCATGTTTCTTATATATTCTGCTTTTGCATAAACCGATACTTTTTTCTGTATGATCTGTTTCAGACAGCAAGGAAAAACTTTTTACAAAGAGAGATTTCAAGTTTGTATTGTATACTCTTTATGACAAGGAGAAAGATGACGAGTACATGAGCTTGGAAATTTATTCTTACTATGTGTTAACTGCACCACTGCTTACTTTAACAAGGTTTATGCTAAGTATCTAAAATAAGTGCAGTATGATAACTTGCACACCTAACTCCCCACCTCACCTCCTAGAACTATGAGTACTAAATGTAATAATTATTAAAATGTTCAAATCCATAGAACACCACAAAATAGTATTTGTAATTACTCACATTAGACTTAAATTATTTTTATCCACCATTATTGCTCTTAACAATTATTTTCAAAATTTGTTCACTTACTGATTTCCAAGAACTTCAGGTATAGCACAAAATCTCTCCTTGGTAGCTAAATGAAATAAGAAAAGCACTGTTGTGGATAGATAGCAGGTTATCAGTTTATAGTAATTCTTATTATTACCTTCACAGTAACAAATATTAGATTTATCTTGAAATAGAATGGACTTTAAGGGTGTCTTCTAAATATATGGGGAAAATCTTGACGTGGAACTGTGGAACACGAGTAAATTTGGATCCAGTTCAAGTTCCATGTCGTCAGGATTTCACATAAAGGCAGGGAATGAGAAATAGGTTACATGGTCCTGGTGACTTTCCAAGCATAGACTCTGAGACAGAGTTTGTGGGAGAATATTTTACTAAATTCTCTTTTAAAATAATGCAAAAATTTATTTTTGGTCACTGAAATTTAGCTGGTGCTGCCCTAATAACATATATGAGTAGGCATGAAAAACATACTTTAAAAACTGACCTGAGTTGTTTGCTCTGCTTTTCAAAAAAGAATTTCCTCCTTTATCTTATTGCAACAAATTTATCTTCCAAGGATACCATGGGAAAAGAATAGGCAACTTTTCCAAGAGATAAATGGAAATTTTGTAATGAAGCCCTTGTCTCTCAGGCTTGTAACAATACCCACTCATTTGTACCTGTGACACAAAGACTCGTGAAGAAGGACCGCCTGAAGAAAGAACATGTCCTCCTGGATAATAAATAGACAATGGGCCAGGACTCGAGCTGCAGGAAACCTTCTTGGTCAGGCCAGGATTTCTTGTGTACTAGCTCCACCAGCAATGACAGAATGCCAAAAACTTAGTGACTAGGAAAAAAACAACGTGGCGCTTTCATCAAGAATTAGATTCACCTTAAGTATCTGTACATATACTCGGAATAACAGTGGCTAAACTAAGGTTTTGTTTTTCCCTTTTTCATAAGAAAAGGTTAATAAATATGTAGCTCCATATTATTATGTGTTGCCTGTTTACACAGAATTTGAAGTCTTATGTAATCGATATGTAGTTTTCCCTCTCAGTCTCAGCTGGATGTTCAGTCTAGAGTAGTCCACGTTCACACTGTCCCCAGAAGGAGCACTGAAGGATGCAGAAAGCCACACCTCACTGGAAGAAATCCTTCAATCCTCACACAAAGTGATCTCCAAATAACAAAGAATTTTATTCTCCTTCCATGCACCATTGCAGGCTGGTAGCTGGCTGCCCTGTATTTCGGTGGTCAATATGACAGGCTCTTTCCATCTTGTCATTTCTAGGTTGTGGGTCCCATGTATGTGACTGGACCAGCGACAAGGATGTGGTTACCTTGCAGTTCTTACAAAACGAAAAGTATGGGAGAACGTGAATGAAAAGATGTCAGTGCTGGACCTGAAAATGACACTCATCAATCACTGTGACTAATTTTGTATTGGCAAGAATGCCTTCAGGTGTCTCTATTCAAGAGTGATTGTGCCTGGGAAATGCAAAGTCTAGATGGGCATTTATGTCCCAGATACAAATTTATTATTATGGAAAAATTAGTTTATATTTAGGAGTTTCCTCCACAAAGGGACTATTCATTTGCTTTCAAGACATGTGTGACAGAAATACTCAGCACTTCCATTTGTTGGAACATAATCATATGGCCCTAGCTACTTACAAAAGAGATTGGGAAATGCAGATTTGATTCCAGGCAGCTGTGTGCCCAGTTAAGGTAAAAAAGCATAATAAAGAAAAGAAAAATTGGGTATCTTTCATCACATAGTCATGATAAGTGTACTAAGCAAAAGACAATATAACTCTAACTGAAAGTATGATATAAGGGGAAATGTTAATAGTACCAAGAGTAAATGGGTGGGTGGAATGATAGAAAAAGTGTGTGGTTGGGAATAAATGAAAATTTCCAGACTCATTCAGTTCAGGTATATTTAATAACTATTATAAATTACTTTTGTTAATCATTAATCCATGTCTAATAATTCACTTCTTTGGTTATGCAAGGTAATGGATTTCATTAGAATATTCATGGATTTACTTTGGTCCAATTCCTTAGAAATAATGACTAGTAGATTTGGGGCAATTCTCAAAGTAAGTTTCACTATCAATTAATTTATTGATATAACTCTTAAAGAATATGAGAGGTGTTTTCTCCATATTTATATGTGAAGTGCATTACTTCATCTTACTTTATTTTTTGAAAGGTCATTCCCATCAATGGAGAAAGAGAAAAGAAAATATAAATGGGAAATTAAATATAGATAGGTTTGCATTTCATTACCACATCTTATAGTCTTTCTGCCAATTACAAGTATTCAAAAACATAGTTTATGGGAAAGAAGAAAGTTGTTATTATTTTAAAATTAAAAGAAGGTTTATTTTTGTGTTCAAAGTAAAATGTGTGGTTAAGTCATAGTCTCTCAAAACCAAGTTTCTCAAGACGGGATGTTGTGCTCAGTATTAGAAGTGATGGCCATGATGTCCTCACTAGGCTCTATTTTCCTGTTAAAACATGGAGGTGGGATCATAGTATAGCGAAAGGTTCTAAGTCCAAAACAGAACAGACCAAAATCAGCCACTAACCAAGGAATAGTTGGAAAACGTCATTTTGCTTTGGAAGGGCAAGAATTCAATTTTTTTTATTTTTTTATTTTTATTTATTTTTATTTATTTTTGAGACAGGATCTTGCTTTGTAGTTCAGGCTGGCCCTGAGCTTACTATGTAGCCCAGGCAAGCCTTGAACTCAGCAATCCTCCTGTCTCTGCCTCCAAGTGCTGGGATTACAGGTGTGAGCCATCACGCTGGCACTGTGGTATGTGCTATTGATTTGTGGTGGGCATGAGTCACCATGCCCAGCATTTCTGTATGTAGTTATTGGGATCGAACTCAGGATCTTGTGTTTGTGAGGCAGGCACCTGAACCACTGAGCTAAATGTCCAGCCTAGGGCAAGGATTCAATTTAATTTACTAAGAAAGGTAATTTCTGAAATAATACTACAGTCACTATATTCATGTATTTGTAAGCAAACAAACACACATGTAAATGCATTTAACATATTTCCAAAAAGAAAAACTAGTACAGCAGAAAACTATCAGACACAGTAAAATGGGACAACACTTAATGGTGGAGATTAAGTTGGTATAGATAAACTATAAAGCCAAATATTTAATTTAAATATAATGCTATAGACCAAGAACTCTTTTTTTTTCTAATGTACAACAGTCCAGAGGTTGGAGAATTGTTCAACCTTCTGACCTAAGGTGACAGCAATGCAGAACAAACTAAAGCCACCTGTATATATGTGTACAGTACATACCAAGCACCGCTGAATCCTTCAATCCATGTGCACACACACACACACACACACACACACACACACACACACACACACACACACACACTGTGCTTCTGTTCCTGCTCTCATTAGGTGGGATGAAGGTTCAGGCACATTTGATATAATTGCTTGTAAATATGGTAACTATTTTCTTCCACTAAAGTTACAAAAATTCTTTGAATTTTATATCAGGGCCTAAATTTGTAATAGAAAATGATGTTTGATGGTGCTTAAATGCAGAGTATGTCACTTTATTAAGCATAGGTCTCTTTTAAGTTATTTTTTTAACTTCTTGACATGTGTCACAATTTGGAATTCTGCTCTCATGGGATAAATGCCAGATTACATGGTGTAGTATTTTTATCCTCTGTACTTTTGCTGTAGAAGCATACAACATCAAAGGAGAGGGAGATCACTCACATCAGCAGAAAATGGAATAGGACTATAATATGCTGGCTTTGATCTTGACTTCTAGTAATTATCTGGGCTACATGCATGCATTGAGAGTAAGATTGGAATTAATAAGACCAAGAAATCCTAGAAAATGTAAGGGGTATCCCTGAATATAAACTTCACCTATCTTCAACATAACAATTTACAAGTGAGTTTGCACTATTTTGAGCTGTTTATTCAAAGATTTAATCCTGAAATGTCATTTTCCCTTTAACTTGTCACTGCTGTATTTAGGACTATAATCTTGTCAATTAAGACATTATCACCCATATATCCTGCTCTTCTCTAGTACAGAGCCATTCCTAGCATTCATCTGATTTCATGTGGGTTTTCAAATAAGAGGACTTAAGGTAAATACCATTACATTTAAAAAAAATTCATCATCATAGCTCAGTCCACTATCACTATATAAACCAGTCTAACATGTCCTCAGGAAAGATATTGCTCTTGATATGGAAAATAAATCAAATCACCCATATCTACTTAGGATTCATACACAAAGTATGAGGATATTACATTCTGAGTCAAGCTTCTTATTTTCCTATTTGTTTATTTACTGATGTTTATTGCTTTATTGGGTTGAAAGGATTCTATTTTCCCCCTGTGTAAGTAAAAACCATGTCTGAAGTAATAAAATGGCTGAATTTCAGAACTATCAAAGACTAATATGCTCCAGAAATTAGAATGCTTTCAGCAGCGAAATATGTCTGCAATATTTGAGGATTTAATTCACTTTGCAACTGATTAGCTACCACATGTTAGAAGTTCAACAAATGACAAGAAGAAGTAAATGTTTTGATTATAAAATTGTTTCACAAGGCAAAGTATATTATCCTAGCTGAAAACTGCTTCATCTACAGCAATATCAGGATTTCTATCATCAACTTGTTAACTAATCTATACCTGAATTAAATTAGGTCCAATGCATTCAGTTTCTACCTATCAAATGCAAGTCAAAAACCCATGAAAAAAACCTATCAGATATAGTAATGGGAAAGCAGTCACTATTTCCTTCAACGTCATACAAAAAGAGACTTTAAATCATACCAAGAAAGACTGCAGGTTATTTCTGAGCTGCAATCTAATAAGCAAACAAAAAGTTCTTTGAAACAAAAAGTTCATCTCTCGTGGTGAAAAAGAATGTCTGATTCTCTTTAATGGTCTAAGGTCATTTTGTAATAAATGGAAGTTGAGAAATGGAAGGATATCTTACAAGAAAACTGCAAGGACAGTTTTTATATGTTCTGGAGTGCTTTGAATTCCACTCTGTGGCACTAGCAGTGATAAAAAGTATTACTTCCCATTGGCTATTCCTAAAGTAGAGTTCAGTTTTACCTAGTGACTGTTGAAAAAGGCGAATATAAAGGATTTAAAGAGATACTGTGTAGATAGCTTCTGCTAGTGTTGGTGAGAAGAATGAGCATCCCGGTGCTGTGAAAAGGACTGATGCACACCATCATCTTATCTTAAACTTCCTTTATCCCACATTGCTCTAGAACGTGCACAGATTTGCTTCTGTTAAGCGGGACAGAGCCAAACAAGAACTTAAGTTCAGTGAGATGGGAGATTTTCCCTGGGCTTTGGTTCCCGAAGTGCTGACAAACAAGAAAGGAGCCATTCTTCTAAGTATGTGCTAGATTCTTGTAGTGGTTTTCTTTTTCACTGTGGGTAAAATGAGCAATGCTGGAAATCTGCAGACCAACAATTAGCTAACCCAAAGTAACCATGCAGTGTTCAGCAGTATGAAAGCATCTGAAAGAAGAGGCAACTTTTGCCACGACTGGAGTGAAAAAAACGTTCAGGGAAGTTGCTCATTTCGAGAGGGGGGAAAAAGCACACGGTGATCAAAAGTTGTGTTTGAAGGAGCAAATTTCTGACTCAGTGAGCAATCTGTGCTGAGAGAAGCAGCCTCAGCCATCAGACCTGGACTTTCTCAGCTCTGCTCCTACCTGCCGAGTAGCTTACAACCTGGCCACAACCAGAATCCTGTAACTTTATTTATTTATTCTCCCACTTGCTCATCAGCCAGTTTCCTGGAGTCGTGTTAGAGAAAAAGCCACTGGAGTTAAATGAGAGCTGCGAGGCCATCCCGTGTAAGCAAAGCTCATTGCCAGTGGCTGTTACAAACTCCTCTTTCCAGCTCAATGAATTCTAGCAGGAGCAGGCGTGGATTTAGGCTCACATCAACCCTGGCCTTTCAGCAGAGCCTGGGATATTAAAGTAGGGGTGATTTAGGGGCCAACGTGTGTCGGCTCCCCGCAGCCTGGGACCTGCAAACAGGTTGCTCAGCTCTGGTAAGTCCTTTGGCATGGCCGTGTCCTCACCCCTGCCGAGCAGTATTTAAGTACAACAGGCCTGGCCCAATGCAGTGAGAGACTGTGGCGCACACTTTGAACAGAGAGAAGTATTAGACACCAAGAGTGGGTTAGACACACCAAAAGCTTTCTTCTCTGGCTTGTACTTGAAACATCAAATATATTTCAAACGCCTAACGTTCTTTTTTTATACGAGAAATGTACAGATGCTGGTATCAGCGTCAGAAATAAAAGTAAATTATTTCAGTCATAGAACACTATGGTGCGAAAACCCCTGAACAAACAATAGCTCCTTCATGATCTGTAAACCTATCAATTACATTTTATTATTTCCCTGAATTGTGGCGTTGAAAATATTTTGGTGTTCGGTTGTTTACAGGACTTGCATATTTCTTCAAAATGAGTCAAACAAAAAGACGTTCCTGCAAATGACAGACTGTAATTTTCATATTTCTACAAATCTCTTTAATTCCCTAAATATACAACAGAAATTTCTCTCTGAGGTTTCTGTGACCTGATGACTCAGTCGGTAATTCAAACCCCTCGTGTCTGTTGTAAGCAATACTGTGGAGACCTGCGGATTCAAGGGTCACACTGGAAAGAGCAGCCATTTTGGGACTGAGGGTGAGTCTCCAAGCCCTCCCTGCCTGCTGTTCGACTCTTTTGTTTCACGCTAATGATTTGGAGAGAAACTGAAGTCCCATATTTATTCTTCTGATTTTACCCATGCACTTTACTTAAAACGCAGACACCAGGGACATTCTATTCTGGGATTTCTAAGGATGAAGACGTGATATTGTTTTCTTGTGGCTGCCAACCACATGGTATAATTTCATAGACATAATCACTGCCTCCAGCTTGGGCTTTACTGCTAAATTAAATGGTGCACATTTTCTTTCCCACGCCAGCTAAAATGACTTTTTCTTTCTTTATATAATTCCATCAATAATTCAGTAAATAAAATTAAATGTGCAATTAAGAAATTATCATTTAAAAATATTTTGAAGCCCAATCAGGAGTGAAATGATTGTTTAAAAATACTATGAATAGTCATCCACTCAACCTTCAGGTTCTATTAACAAAAGTTACATAATATTAAAAGCAAAATTATAAAAAATGAAAAATTATACAGCAATGGCAATACTTAAAATGACATTATTTAAAGATTAATAAAAATAAAAGATTGAGAAATAGTTCAGTATGAAGGACCTGTATTCAACTCCCACCCACACCCACACACACACACACACACACACACACACACACAAAATGACTAGAAAACTTGAGATCAGAAGCACATGTGTATGAAGAACTATGTACAAAGGGTAACCCCCAGCACCACCACCAGGCTTGACCTCCCAAAATCATTTTTAGGTAACAACTCATCATGGGTTAATGCATTATTAAGTATCACACCGCCATGACTCAAAGTCCCACCTTTGAGTGCAGAGGGCTAGGCAAAGGGACATCCAGATGTAAGCTGAAACAGAGTGGGCAGCCAGCCCCACAGGTTTGGGTCTCTGAGGAGGCCAACAGGAGTGTTTGAACCTGGAGGCAGAGAAAAACTGAGATAGCAACTGGGCTCCCACAATCCCCTTTGAGGGAACACTCCAGAGATCTCTAGGGTCCTCTATAGGCCCCATCTCTTAAAAGTCCACAGTACCTCCCAAACTGCCACCCTGCAGACAAAGCTTTTGCATAGGCAGCTTTGGGGGGAGGGGTGTTGTACAGTGGGTAGGGAAGGGGGAAAATGAGAGTTAAGTTATATCGTATACTGGTACAAATTCCCAATGTGGAGTGTAATTGTGATGTGTATATATAAAGTACCTATAAAATAAATTAATTTAAAAATTAAAATTTCAAGGATCTTTCCTCAATCTAATAGAAATAGAAATCCTGCTTCTTTCAGTGCATTCTGGCAGAATTATTTGCATTTTCAAAATGCTTTTCTTAACCTAGAAGGTTAAGTAGAGTTGTAAGTTGCAGTCACTTTAATTTTATTATGTTTTAAGAAATTCCACAGGGCCGGGCGTGGTGGCTCACGCCTGTAATCCCAGCACTCGGGAGGCAGAGGCAGGAGGATTGCTGAGTTCAAAGCTTGCCTGGACTACATAGTGAGCTCAGAGCCAGTCTGAACTCCAAAGCGAGACCCTGTCTCAAAAAAAAAAAAATGCAAAAAAAGAAATTCCACAGGGCAGGCAGGGATGTAGCTCAGCATTTCTGTTCCTGCCTGGCAAGTGCAAAGTCCTGAGTTTGATCTCTAGTACACACCCTCTCAAAAACAATAAAGGGAAAAAATGCCATAGAACTGGAACTTTTAACAAGAAGAAGGCTTTAGGTGCCTATCAGCTGCTATACACAACAGAATGTGTATTTTTATTCAAGATAGCACTAGTTTTCTTGTGACAATTTTATGACCACACAACCAATATCCATGTATTCCTTTGACAGATGGTGGACTCATCCTACTAAATCCAGTCTATATAGAAGTTTTCTCTTGTCTTTTCTGGATTGGATTTTGAGCCTAGTACAGTTAAAAATTAACAAGTAAATGTTATAATTAGGAGGAATGTAAGGAAATTATTTTATGGTAAAAATGTAAATGTATAGAATGAAAATTGAAGATCAGTTGAACAAGTCCTTTCTACCCCAATGGTATCAAGTGACATAATTGAGGAGTCAAAAAAATCAGAGCACAGTTTTTATCTGTCTTATATCTCAGTGCACAAAACAGTAAGAATGACTAGCTTATGATGGCTGACAGTATTTCCAAATATCGCCATTCCCTTCTTCTGGATTCTTTCACAGCCTGTATTTACTGGTAACACAGCTAGTACTTAAACAGCCTGAGAGCTCTCTGATCAAATCCTCTGTTGGTCTGAATCTTCTGTCAGTCATGGTAATGTTACAGACACAAACGTTCTATTATTAATCTGAAATATTTGTTTTCTCTGGAAGTAGCCCTTTAGGATTTCTGAAGAATTAGGAATTTTGATAACATTTACATTGATGTTCTAATAATTTTTCTGTGTTGTTTTTAAGGATTTTGTGTGTGGGAGGATAATCTGAGGATATCTAAATGATCTTAATGGCTTTATATCACATATCATGCCTGATTTTCTTTACAAAATGAATCATATAGCTGGGAATTTAGCTCAGGTGGTACCATGCCAACCTTAGATGTACAAGGGTGCAAATTTGATCCCCAGTACCAGAGGGAAAAAAAATGAATCATATGCTCCTAGGTGTCCTTCCTAATCCCCGTCACTGACCTCCACATGCTCTTAGATCTATGACTACTTGAATCACCTACACTCATGCTGTTCAGTTCATAAAAAATTTCATGTTGAGATCCTTGTGCTTTAACTCCAAAAAGAACCACTGAAGAAGATGAATGTTTTTCTGTCTGTATAGTGCTTAGTATCTAGTAGGAAACACAAAGAAATAAACAGAATATTAAAATGCACTAAGGCCGTGTGAACAATAATGTAGGGTATTATGGGAGTATGTCACTTAACACAAATTTGAAACTTCAAATATATCTTCCTAGAGGAAGTAGTTGAATATGATACCTGAAAGAGGTAGTGCTATAGCTGGGTGACAGGGTGAAGGATTGGCGACTGATAGGGTCGAACTGTAGGAAGGGATTTGGCGTATACAAATGTCATAAAGCAAACGAAACTACAAAGGTCAGTATGATAAGAGATAAGGAATCTAGAACACTTAGACTTCCATTGAAGAATAGTAAAGTACACTGGCAAAGGATTTTGGAAGGATCATGTCATTATAAGTTTGGTGCTTCTGGAGAGTTGGTTTTACAGGGTTGTGTGCATAGAACAAGTAAGAAACAAAGGTAACAGAAAGAAAGATAGTGAAATATCGATAGTCCTGCTGGAGATTGAATAGTAGGAGAGCAGGAAAGCTCAGCTTAACACAGGCAGTGATTTAGCCTCTTTTTCATACTTTCAGGGCAGAGATGGTACTGTCAGTACAACATAAGAGTGCCTCTGTTTTCTCACCCAAAAGCTTCTATAATATTCTCATACAGTTAAGCATTAAACAATTAAAACATTGGATAGGAAATTTTTAAATGTGAGTTCATAGAAGCAGTACCATTCAAAGTTGGGATAGTTTCCCCCAAAAGTTTAGTTACTCACACAGCTATGTTAAAATGAACAGGACAACTAGGCACTTGATTTAGAATAGTGTTTTATGGGAGGAGGTTAAAAAATATGCTGCCAAGTCTGAGATAAGTGAATGTATGGTTTCTAAGGCTTATGTGGGCCAGGGCTAATTCAAACATGTGTTTAGACCAGAAAAAATGAAGATGTGGTATGCCTTCATGTGGTATGATTAAGCATGAACTCTATTTAGTTACATACCCATTGTATAGATTTTTTTTTTAAGTGAGCAGTTTACAATCTCTGAAACCCTAAGCACAACAGTCCAAACTTTGTGGAGATTGAGTGAGAGACTGCTGAGAAGTGAAGTATGTTGTATATAAAGAGATATAGGTAAAATCAAAGGAAAATTAAGGTTATTTGAAGTACTATGTAAAGAAGACAATGGAATATTGAGTAGAATTAAGTAGTTTGGGATGAATTCAGGAGTTCTTTCTCCAGGAATTTGATTTTATGGCATGCTTTTCTGACACAAAGGATATGAGCGTGGGAGTAGACATTTGACTGGGAGGAGAGTTGAGGTAGTAAATTATCAGAAGGATCAAGAATCAAGAGTCATGAATGTTCTCCGCTGGGTGGACAGATTGTAAGGAAAGCATCCAGAAAGGATTGTGGAAATCCTTGACTATATTATAGTTATCACCATACGAAGACAGCAGCTATGAAAGGAGGCCATATGGTTTTGTTGGAAGCTAGTACCTCACATAGTATGTCATTTTAAACTGGCAATCTGAACTACATATTGTAAGAGAAAGGGGGTTATTTCTTACCTTGGGATTCTGTAAATAAGTAGTTAAATATGATTATGAAAGTGTTGTAAAACATTCCTTAAGAAGGTCTAAGAACAAGAAAACCAGAAACAAAAAGCAACAATGTGGATGGGAAGAAAAAAGGAATGAGGAATAACAGGAACACAGAGCAGCTTAGATAATGGTCGAAGATTACAGAAATACAGACATAGTGTAATTCCAATAAATGCAACTGGAAGCTAATGCTGCAGTTGGTCAGACAATAGCATCAAGGGAATTTGGCCAAGGCTACAGCTCCACTTGGTAATCAAAGGGTTTTGTCTTGTGTGGGTGGGCCAAAGAACCTTGAAAGACTGGCCTCAAAACAGACCCAGAGTCCGATACCAATTTTACACGAATGACAAAACACATCAGTCTTACTGGATCCATTAGGAAACCACACTGAATTCCATTATCAATTAGGAAAGAACTCTTACTGGTAGAATCAAACAACGACTCTGAATTCTTTACTTTTCCTCCGTTTTTTTTTTTTAATAGAAAAACAGTGAAGAATGCTGAGATTTGGGAAAAGTAAAGAAGTATTGCAGTTCTGGTGTCAGACTCAGCTTTATTTTCACTTCTTACTATTCATGCTTTTTTTTCGCCCTAAATGAAGAGGCAGAAAGACAAAATAAATTTTATCAGTGAGGAAAGTTATCTTTTTCCTTCTATTCTCCTTTTGCAATAATTCTGAACTAGAAAGAAAAAGCATCCATCATACAACCTGCTCTTAAAACACCCATAGTGTTATGAACTACATATTATAATCATGAAAATTAAGATGCTTAAATAAAAGATGGTGTTTAGAAAAATTCTCTCTTTCTCTCATTTCTTTGAATACTCAGTAGGTGGTTCAGCCTCCTCTAGCTGTGAGGAAGGCAAGACTAGCAAGGTAAATAATCCAGGTCAAACTCAAATAAATCACCATGGTTGTAACTGTGGGGAGAGTTCTTTCCTGGCACATATTTCAGATGCCTACACTGTAGGAAAAAAGAAGCAAAACAAAACACAAGACATGGTAAACAGAATTGAGACTCAAACACACACAACACCACTGACTGGAAACATGCAGCAGAGCAATTTCAAATTCATCTACTTTTGATTCATCTTAAAAAGGGTAACTTTTTCTAACAACTTCTATTTTGAAGTCAGTTTTTCTAGATTATGAAAGTACACTTCCAGGTGTGTCTAAGCGAGTCATGGGGAGGTTAGTTTGGGAACTATATTCATGCTACCTGTCTCACTTAAATTGTGTATAATTAGAGAAGGAAAGCTTAAATGGAATGGCACACATTGATAAGAAATTCAGGTATAATTCTAATTTGTCTCTCTTCATCAAATGGTTGGCTCTATTACTTAGTTCTAAATAAGGTAGACATGTAAATGAAGAGACTGTCTATAATTATTTATAGTTGGTGTTGTTTTAATATATAGATCCAGTGAAGACAATCTTGAAGGTTTATTTTATCAGCATAGATTATGTAAGGAAAATTAAATAATGCTATGTATAAATAACAATATAAAATGTATTGAAGTTTGAAATTTAATTTAATAATTGATGTGTTCATATGTTTAATAGATGACAAATAATAGATTATTAACAATTTCCTCTTCTATCAGTATCATTATGTAGCACAGTGAGTCATAGTTTAGAAACATGAGGGAAAAAAACCATGAATATACTCTATTTATGGTATAGTTTAATGTGTAGATAATATTTAAGGCAGAATTTCAGCTATAGTAAACCTAAAACAATTCAAATCTAGTGGCAGAATGCACAGCGGATAATAGTAGACTGTCATGGTTTATAATTTTCCTTATAAAATAAAACGGTACCATAGGACAAGGCAGTTCCAGTGCTGGCTATTCTTGTGTGTGGCTGATGGGAACAGGAGAGAGGTGAATGAGAAAAGGCTGAGGCACAGGTCATTCCACCCCCATTTTTCCTCTTGCCCCTTCTTTCCCTTACTAGCCACTCACCTCACTTTAAAGATGAGAAATCAGAACACTGCAGCCGAAAATCTTTTTATTTGATATACCAAGACTTAAAATCACTGTTCATTTATAGAAATGTATTTTATCTATGAGCTTATAACTTACAAACTGGAAAAACAAGTGTGGGAAAATTATTACTACAAATCCCTTGTAAATATTTCTCAAAGGAAGAAGATATATGGGTAGAGTCATGTATAAATTTGAACATACAATTTAATAAGTTCTGAATGTCTCTTTAGGCAGTTGACAAGTATTTTCCAATGATGAGGTGATCATCATTAAGCAAGTTGCACAAGGTTTTTGAGCCCAGATTTTCTAATCTATAAAATGAGAATAATCATAATTCATAAGTTGTTTTGAAGAGTATTATATAGTTTTACAAATCTATGAATTTTAATCAATAATGGTATGCAGAATGAACTCAATAAGCATTACCTAATGCTATCATAATCTATTTAAGACCTACATTTATGCTAATAAGTCTATTAAGGACAATGTATAACCAAGTATCTGTGGTGGCTTTGGTACAATAACTTAAGAAGGCTCAGGCTTTTTCAGTCAAATATTTTCAGATTTGAAAGTCCGTCTCACTATTTTAATTTTTACTTTAAATGTTTCTTTCACAGAGAAGTTTGTTTTTGTTTCTTATCTGTCCTTGTATGTTTATGCAAATAATTTCTCTTTTGAAATCACACTGTTTAGGTTGATAACTAATGTTCTTAGCTATTTGGACATTTTGTATTGCTATTATAAGCAGTCAAAGCTTTTGAGTTGTTGGTTAGCAATAACACAACTTATAGTTAGGTCGACATTTTGAACATAACCCAAAATGAAATGACTTGATCTAGTCCAGGGGATTGATCGGGTGAGCTGCTCTTTCAATGAAGAAATCTGAGTTCACATACATAATAGTTAATTAGAGAAAAACTCAAATGTGAGCTTCGTTTCTTTCAATCAGGAGGTAAGGGAAGACACGTTTAACATGAACTGGCTTATATACAGAATTTGCTGTTCATCTACTATATACTGCCACTCACCTCTTCTAAATTCCAGTGATAATCACTACCAAAGACAAAAGGATATAGAATATACTCCTTGTAGATAACTAGATAACATATACTCCTTATAGATAACCAGATTGCAGTAAGTTCTTAACAACCATGAGCGGAACTGAGGACAACCTTCTTTGCCTTTAGAGCCTTAAGTGAGTCTTTTACTCTGACTGGAATCTTCTCCTGTGTGTTGCATATTCTGCCAAATGCCATCCTTTCTCTATTTATTAGTTAATTAATGTATTTGTTATATTTTATTTTGTTGTTCCTTTGAAAATGAAAATGTATAACAACATAATGTATTTGGCCTATTCCGCTTAAAGTTAAATACTGCCTTTTTAATTTTCACTTCTAAAACAGATATGTGACAAATGACATAGTAACTTTCCTATTTCTTCATGTTCATAAAACATTGATAATATGATTTTACCTTCCCTTTGTTCTCAATTAAATGAAATGCTCCAATACAATTAACATGCTCTTGCAATTTAGGTTTTCTTTAGAGGTTTCTCTTGTCTCTGATTAACAGCATTTTCCATCCATTCTGAGAACCCCCAACCGCTATTCAGAATGTTCCATTATGCCTGCCAGCTATAAATACAATTGTGAACCAATATCATTTTAATTGTTTCACTAATAACTTGTTTTAAATGATTCAACAGTCATCAGGAAAGATAAGTGCTCTTGTGCCCTGCAGGCTTATGGGCACGATGGTATGAGGCGATGTGGAGTGTTGGATCAGAATAATGAAACCGTATGCGGAAGATAATGACAAAGCACTCACATTGCTGTAAAGATAAATGAAAACAGTAGATCTTCTCTGCTCAGTAATATAACATCCATTTCTAGCTCCCATCTCAATCATTAGCCCTTCTAAATAGATTAATGCACAAATACACATAAGCAACATGTCCCGTCCCAACAGCCATATGCTCCCATTTTTCCGGGCGGGCTGTGAATGATGGAGTTAACGAGCTTTACAAATGCTCTTGTTAATTAACAAAAATTGTTACTTTCTCATTTGAGGGGGGGGGGTTTATAAATTAGAGTTAATTACACCAGATAATTGCAACTGCCAGGCGCTGAGCAACTCCTTCTCATTCTGCTCTTTCGGTGGCAAATCAACAATTGCAACCCTTGCCTATTTGTGTGGATGAATTTAATAAGCAAACAGCCCTTTTATGTTAATGGTTTACTGGCATTCATGGGCCTAGCAGGAGAAATGTGCTGGGGGAGGGTTTTCTAATGGCAGCACATAATCACATTAATTAAAATATAACTGCCATTTAAAGATTTGTAGTGTGGAATTACAGCATGTTGGGAACGGAGGAAATCAAGCTAGAGTGCATATTAGCACCATTACTCTGTGCTCCCTGCACAGCAGTCAGCAACCTCATGTGTCATAAATGTAATTTATGAGCACTATTTGCTTTGAAATATATGTTTTTAGTTCACTCATTAGAATGTAAAAATTTGCAGTGTCTGCTTCAGGATAAATTCACTAAAATAAATTCACTAAAAGCTGAGACCCATGATCTGCTTTTACCAAATCCCTCAACAATGATTTTTTTTAAAATTATGACTTTTATAATTTATCACTGTAAAACCAACTGTCTCTTTTTCCAAAGACAAATTTAAGACATGGTGCTGTAAATTATGGACTTTTAGTTATGCTTATATAATTTCTTATGTTTTTTTATTGGGTCTTTAATAAATAGGGTCCTTAGTTTTGTGTCTTTGTTCTTGAGAAGGTTGGTGGAAACTGATAAATGCTTTAAAGTTGGGCACATGCAGAGAAGAGAGTTGAGCAAATGTCTTGTAAAGCTTTTCATTAGCCTGTCTCTGGGATCCACTCATTAGTTTTAAAGCTGTCCTTGATCTAAATCAGTCCCATTTGTATTTCACCTACAAAGAGGCTATGAATGTACCCAGGATAAATTGCCAAGGGACCACGGCAAGGGAATGGTGCTTAATTGATTCTTAACAATGTCAAAAGATTCTAGTTTCAGTAACCAGCTAACTTTGACCAAATTTCCCTTTACTTATACATCATATCTTTAATACTATAAAATATATAGTTATTTTTGTTTTCCTTGGTTCAAAAAATTTGTAAAAGCCCCAAGTTCTAGAACTATAATCTTAGCCTTAGTAGAGTTGACTGAAATACAGTGCATATGACTCTTACAGACCATGAGCTATATTTTGTGTAAATGTTAAGACAGCTTTTCAATGCCAGTAATTTGAGTATATTATAGCTAAAGAGACAAACATTTGGTCCAGTCTCAGTAAACCAATGACCCAGCTAACCTAATGAGAGAGATTCTCATGTGAGAAGTAGTCATTCCCAGCCATGTTTCTCAAGCTAACCTTGGTATCAGTGTTGGAACAGTGCTTCTTGAAGCCAAGGATGGTTGCTCTTCCATGTAGCCTTGGAAAGTTTTAGTAAGCAGTTTGAAAATCAAGGTAGAATGCAAGGTTTTCTAGCCATTTTACACATAGGTTAGAGAAAGCATTAAAATGCACAGAGGCTGTGATATAGTTCCCATGTTCACAGTGTTGTGTTGCAAATTTACATCCACATTTTGTTACTTGTTCTTCTAACTAGTGGCATGTGATTTTATAGTAGATCTTTGTGAAAAGGGGATGTTTCTACATCCTGCAATACAGAGTTTTTGTTAGGCTTTCCTTTTATCTTAAGCAAAAATCTTCTCATGATTCAATTAATTCAATTATGTGGCTTCTAGAAAGAATATATCAAGTGAAACGTCATTTCTGGTGTCCAAAGTAGTTTTTGTGAAAACCATAGGATTTTATTCCTTGAGTGATATCCATGAATGATGTAATATAGTCATTTAATCAATTGGAAAATTGAGACCTGCACCAAATCATATGTGAATAGTCTAAGGTTATGTAGAAAAATGAATGCAATAAAATAGAAACCCTGGGAGAAGTCCCTAGGTCTTTTGGTATCTCATTGTATTTTTCCCTCTAAATTGTTCTCTTGCTTGTTCTAGAAAAACTAAGACTATCTCAGTTTGAAATTTTGTTTGGGAGTGGTAGTGCTGTTAATTTGCTGTCATTTTGCTTTTATTTGATTTTATAAAAATGTATTGTTATGCTCTTGACTATAGATTGAAGGGTCATACTTGTAAAACACGGGACCCTATGTTAAGATTGTACACTTTACTAGGAAAGAATAAAAACACAAAATCAACTGAAATAAAATAGGATTTTGTATGAGCCCCTTTCCCATCACCAGCACCCACAGCATAGGTGAAAGGAAATTTATTAGGATCATGGTTTCAAGGGGTTCAGTATACACGTGCTGTATTGTCTCTAAAGCAGAACAGGAGAGCAGGCAGAGGAAAGCTGCTAAACTGGAAACAAAGGAAAAATGAAGGGAGGAGTTAGGGACAAGAATCTACCCTTCCAAGCCAAGCACCTGGTGACCCACCTCCAACAAGATTGCATTTCTGAGCATGCCTTTTCTGGTAATCCTTCTCCATATAGGTCCCACACTTGGATGTTCCCCCACCACCCACTGGAGGCCAAGCTGTCAACACAGGAGCCTTTGAGAAACAGTGCAGCTTCAGGCTATAACAAGTCAGAACCACTAAGCTAACGATTTATGGTGGGTGTATCAGATATACAGATATTTTTTGGATCCAAAGAGAAAGAAATTATATATATATATATATAAAATTATATATACACACATATACATATATACATATCATATATATTATAAAATTATATATATACACATATACATATATATACATATCATATATATATATTATAAAATTATATATACACACACATATATATATACATATCATATATATATATATATTTTTGTGTCATTGGGTCATTGGAAATTTCAGAAGATAGCAAAGACATGGAAGGAGCAGGTGTGGAGGCTAAATCCCATGACATATACAGGGCATTGGGTCAGATGATAGAAAACTTTAAGCATGCTCTCCATAAGAGGGTGGCCTGGTCAGATGCATATATTAATTGATTTTATATGATGGTACAACAGAATTACTGGCATAAAATTTGGAGTAGAAAAACAAGCCAAGAAGTTATTGGCAGGAAAGCCATTGCATGAATACATAAAAAGAAATGCACTTGGAAAAATGTAGGAAGAAAAATTTTCAGCACTTGATTACAGGTTTCTAATATGTTTCCTGATGCTTCTGATGTGGGGGTAAGCTTCATGGTGTCTCCATCTGCTCCATTCCTATATCTGCTTTGAGTTCTCTTCTGATTTGAAGATGCAATAACTTCAGTTTTGATTTAGTAATATGAATACAGTATAGCTAGAAGTTTAAACAGGCAATTTTGGAATAAAACAAACCTGAATTGTGGTATTCTCTCTAACATTTTGCTTACTAATTGTGTTATTACTTTATAAACTGGCTATTCTATTTTGGAGAAGATATGAGCTTGCAGATTTTGTTTCTAAATCTATAAAATTATAGATCGGGGGAAAGTAAATAATGTAATCAATAAACTGATCTTGAAAACTACTTAGCATGGTGCCTGGAAGATGACTGATCAGAAATTAAGTCAATTATCATTCTTGCTTCTAAGGAATGGAATTTAGGAAAACTCACAAAGCCACTGAAGATTTCAGTGTAGGTATCTCTACTTTCAAGATCATGAATCCTTCTTTATCGCCCTTAGCAAATGATATCATATTGATATACAGCAAGTACTTAAGAAATATTTATCTAATGCATGCAAACAGGAATGAATGCCCATATCCATCCTCCAGCAGATAAAGAGGACTCCAACTTACCGTTACAGTCATGTATTTAAACTGAAAGAAAATTTCACCTGCAACACTGCACGCTCCACTAAATGTTAAATGACAAGGCAGAGTTTCCAGTAATGAGATTGGGGAATGCCATCACTCCACAGGCACTGAAGCCAGGTTCATTGCAATTCAGCAGCATAGCATAGGGACATGGGAGGCTTAATTTAGTGCTATCATTATTGTTTTTATATGAAAAGGGAGTTCAAATTGGAAATAGCCACTCACAAGCGTTCCTGGAGTGCCCTTATTCCAGGAATGGGTAAGTGGTTTCTTTGGGCCTTTCCTGACATCTAGGTCCAATGTACCAATTTTCTGTGTTACAGGAACCTGGCAACCGATTATGCTTGTCAGACTGGTAAAGGTGAGGTGTATTTTTCAATTTTGTGTATAAAGGTGAAGCTGAGTTCCTATAAAAGTTTGTCTTCTTAGAAAATAAATTTTGAAACTTAAAATAGAAAGTTTCTAGGGATCCTGTTATGGCCTCACTTCCACCTTCACACTATTCAAAAGTGTTTTAAAATAAGCATTAATTCTTTTTTTTTTTTTTTTTTTTTTGCACACTGCCTTGTCATGCATCAATTGGGCTGTCCTTCTGCACATAGCATAGTCCCTCAGTCAGAAACACCTACAGATAAGGCACCTCCCACACCATCATACTAAACAATGGCAGCACAATAAAGTTTAACAAAGCATCAGTTGAAAAACGACAATAACTGAGAAATTGTTCAGAATATTTGGGAGTGACTAAAATGTAAGGACTCATAAGCCATCTTGTTCTTCATCAAACAGACTGAACAACAAGGTCTTTGTTTAATCTCCTGAATGACCGTCTGGAAATACAAAATGGCAGATAGTAGCCAATTGTGCTATCGTGGCTAAAACATAGACTCTCTAACGGGTTGGAGTTATGACACCTCCCAAACCTGACAGTTCTTCCAGAATTCTAATTCAACTCGAAATAATATAATCTAAGTGAAAACTTGACCCAAGATTATGTGTCAAGAGTGAAAAGTAACATCTAGCCAAGGAACTGTACCTCCTGCTCCTCTACTCTCTGGTCACTCACCAAGGCAAGTGTGTCTCTTTGTGTTCCTTGTGCTGTGCATAGGATTTGGCTGAAGAAGTCTGTCTTACTGAAATGCTTTTAGATATCTGTGTATACTTATCTAGCTACCTGACTCTCTACGCTCTCTTGTGGTGTCCCTGAACATTAGAACTTTGAAAGACTACTCGAAGCATAATGTGTATATGTAGTACAGAATTTTGGATGGAGAGGATTTATGCACAGGATTAAGTGTGTTGAGCTACAAAAACAGAACAGCATATAATATTTGTTGTTTATGATTTTTTAAAATAAAATAGATGTCAGCCAAAAACTAGCATTTTATGGACAATAAGATTATTTGTGACATGGTGGATCGTGTCATTTGCCAGCTTTACTTTCCTCTCTAAACCCTTGGAAATGATTGATATACTAAGTGCATCAGGTTCATGCTATAATGTAAGTTCTTACATGAATTATAAAGGGTGAACCATCACCCGCTTCTCCTCACTCAGCTGCTGTTAGAGTGAGACGGCAGGCCCTCCAGAGACATTAGCCAGTGTTCCTTGTGAGAAAGTCAGGGATGCAAGAAGCAAAACAAAGTGTACAAAGCACACAGAAAACATGGATTTATGTTCTCTGGAGTTTTGAATGTGTGGAGAGATGCTTGACTTTCCTGGGTGAATTCTGGTAGCATTTTTTGGCCCTAGCAGCCAGAAATAAAGGGAAAGATGGCACTGGAGGGAAAGCTACTTCCACTGGTAACATGTTTTCCAGGGACTAGATGTGGATCTATGTGAGAGTCACTCCAATCTCCAGAAACTGCCTTAGAAGAACTTTAGAAAGGGATAAGTGTCCCTGATAATAGGCATATGTTCCCTGAGAGATGAGAATGTTGATGTTTATTCTAAATGTATAGTTATCAGGAACATATAGTGTCAATAAGATAAAACATCAAATTCTTACTATGTATTATACATTTAGAATAAACATCAACATTTTCACATCCACTTACAAAACTTAAAAGATAAAATTAGAAATAAATTACTCTATGAACAACAATGAAAGTACCAATAAAGTACCACAACAAAAATAATCTTTGCTTCAATCGTCACACCAGTGTTGGCTTCACACATAACAACTGCATATTCCATGTACATGTCTCCCTTACACTCTTGGCAGGTGCTTCATGTTCTAGCTGTTTTCTAGGACATTCTTGTCTTGCAGTTTCACCAGGAGCTTCTCTACAGTGTATAATGTGCACTTAGCAGGAAAATAAGTATCACATACAAGACAGTCACCACACATGAAAAATGCATGTTCCATGCATAGGTATCGCTTTCACCGATAGATATATATTTGGTTTTTGTATCCTTTCTGGTATGGTGCAGCTGGCACGTTTTTGCTTTTCCTGTTGTCACGGTACATCCATATGATATTGAACCTGCCCATTCCCCTGTGAGGTCATCAGCGTGCGCCACAATTTTTTGATGCAATTCCCTCAACAGAAACATGTTGCTCTTCCTCTGCTGTAAATGATCTCTTAGGAGATCCTGTCCCAATCCTCTAAGATAATTTCTCCATATTTTGCACTTGCTATATCTTTCACAAATTATCACACTACTCATGTCACAGCAGTTTAGGACAGAGTAAAACACATCCACAGACCAAGCTTTCTTTCAAGTGCTATCATAGTTGCTGCATGACTCATCAATGACATCTACTCCACCTGTAGTTTGGTTGTAAAAAACTATGATCTCAAACTTCAGTTTTGTTGCTGTTTCTCCTTTGGTTTTTCCATCATGGTCAAATGTTGGCGACAGCAGTGTGAGTTTGTACTCCTTTATCACCTAAAAAGCCAATGTTACATCTTTCTGAAATCCAAAAAATGCACTATACAGTTCTCTGTTTTGCAATTGCAACATTTCATTGAGAATTTCTGCTTTGTTCTTGCATACAGTTCCTGTGCTTGTAACCTTGTGCTCTGTTAGCAAACAGAACTTCACTCTGGACCTGGGAAACCGGTTATGCTATGCCACAGCCTGATTACTTTGGGAGACATGAGCATCAAGTCTGTTTGCAATATCGTCTGCTTCATTACTATCTCTGTGAAGACCTGGTGGCTGAATTCTAGGATTGGTTTGTAAATATGAAATGATGTCTCTTTGCCTCTAGCAGGGAATATATTTTTATATAATATTTTGAAGGCTTTTGGGTACATGCAACATAAAGCTACAGTGACCAGGTTTTTCACGTGCCACTGTACTGAACTGGACTATTTTTCCAAGGCGGGAATGGTCTGCTGCAACCGCTGTGGAGATTCCTCACAAAGCTACACACGGAGGAGCACTCTGCAAACATACTTCACTATTTGACACTTGCGCGTGTTGTACACTCTTCCACTTGTCCTAAAGTGTCAGAACACAGAAAAAATTGTCTCCGGTGTCAGCCAGGCCCACCTGCTGAGGTGCACAACCAGCTGTCATTACGCTAAAGTACATAATTTTGTTAGAAAAGTATGGAATGGGAATGTTTATCATAAGAGAAGAATGGCATGAGTGTATTTTACACCTTGTGATGCTCAGGGATACAAATGAAAAACAGCAACACAGACCTTTACATAGGTTAAAAAAAAAAAGAATTCTTGATTTGACCCTTGAACAGATGTCCACACCTTGCCATTTCTTGTACCAAGTGGATGAACACAAATATTGCTTTCCATATCTCTCAGCTACAGCTACTGAGATAGATGGCTGGCTACCATTATGCTAAGTTACATAATTTCACTAGAAATTATGTGCTAGTACACAACCCAACAGTGCATTATGACCTCCACTCTCCAGAGTCAGGAGGCCATCAAAGATGGACGTTGTAGTAATGATAAAAATATTTAAGCAAAGTATTTGAATGTAGTGTTGGAACCCCTACTATAAAAAGATGCATTAGACAATTAAAGTATTTTCCACTAGAAAAAAATAGTCAATAGAACATGTAACTGATTTTAAAATGAACATGTTATTCTGAGAGAAAAATGCATTCACTCAACAATCAATAAATATTGCCAGGCGTGGTGGCACACGTCTGTAATCCCAGTACTCGGGAGGCAGAGACAGGAGGATTGCTGAGTTTGAGGCTTGCCTGGGCTACATAGTGAGCTCAGGACCAGCCTGAACTGCAAAAGTGAGACCCTGTCTCAAAAAAAATCAATAAATATTATAAAAATGCAATTTTTATTTTTAATTTTAATCCAATTTTATTAATATGGAATTCAAAAAAATAAACAGTAGAACTGTTAAATCTGAAGACAAAGTTATGGAGCAGTAAGTTACATAGAGATTTTTAGCATGACAGAACATATAGAGCTAAAGAGACTGGGTTAAAAAGACAGATAATCCAAAGGACTGCTTCAGAAGTTAAGATCTATTTCTATTAGAGCTATATTAGGCTACTTAGGAATCCCCAAGTGTCAATGGCCTAGCGCACTGAGATTTTATGTGACAAGATCAGAGATCTGCTCTACATCTAGGTTTTTTCCCGTGCAACACCCTGCGTATGCAACACCCTGCATGTGCCAACTCCGTCATCTCAGTCCCTGGAGAGTGACCACCACGGCAGCCCCGTGCCTCACCTATCCTTTGCTTCCACCCCGCAGTTCCTCGGCCGCGCTCACTCCCCAGGAGAGGGGAATTTAGTGCCTGCTTGTCTAGAAGGAAAGGAATCACCTGGGTCCAGACAGGCAGGAAAGAATATGGACAAGAAGTAATATTCCAAGAAATAATAGGGAACTATTTCTCATAACTACAGACACCTGTCTTCATCTAGAGAGAATACTCTCGACTACATATTATTCCCTTCAACTCTTCGTTTTTAATTCCAGATGTCAGTAGTGTTTCAACATCAGGTGTCAACAATGTTTCAGCAGTAACTGAAAGTACCAAACAGTGGGCACATCACCCTTATTACATTCAAGTTACTGACAAGGGGGGGGGGCAAGCTTGATGATCAGTTGACAAGTTTGATCAAGGAAAAAATTAATTGTAAAACAGAAAAATATTTAAATTAAAATATAACACCAGAAAAAAGTCATAAGTGTAAGTAACCTGCTTTATGTTTTCAATCTGTTTCTATTTTTATCTGTATTTTTTGCAGTTTAAATTTAATGTTCTCTTGTTCCATTTTCCCAATAGTACATCTCCTATTTGTGTTGGTTTTCCATACAATTATTTCTCTCCTTTTGTGTTAATGATTGTATTTGTATATCTTTAGTTTCTTAAATGAAGTCTTATTTTCATTCTGTTTTAAAAGTTATTCAATCATTTAAAGCTTCATGTTAAAAATAAAAATATTAAATGTATATTAGAATACTGTGGGTTTCAGCATGCCTCTTCCTTTCTCATATTAGTTTTGCTTTCATTTTTCACCTGGTAACAATGTTGATACTGATGTCACTGTAAGCTTTCAGGTGATAGATTTAATTACATGTGATTTAAAAAAAGGATGTCCTCTTTCATAGTGGTCAAATAATGTGAAATGCAATATTTCCCTTTTTATACTGAAATGAGGTGGATTTTATGTTTTGGGAGGTAAAAATGTTATGAAAGAAGTGTATATTATAAAAGTAAGTTTCAGACTGTTGCATACAAAATTTTGTACTTTAAAAACATTAATTCAGCCCAATGTTTATCTCAAGATTTCTCTATTTGATTTTGTTACAAACAAAAGGCGAGTTAAATTTCAATTGACTACATAAAAATCTATTTCCTCATGTATACCAAGTGTTATACAAAATAAAGTCATTACCTTTTCTTTATTATCTACATCTTTTAACATAGTTTTCATTTACTTCTGTTTCACTCATTTCACCTTAAGTTTTATCATTTTAGAGGAAATGTTTACATTTCTAGTTATAGTTGTTCTTTTTTTTACCAAAAAGTAGAAATATCTAAATTACTCTTATACATACAAAAATGGGAGAATTATAAGGATATGTGTTCACTAAGTTACTGGATGAGAACAATTAGAATAGAGGCACAACTCAATATTAAGTTTATCATATGTATATGCTTATATAAAACAGAAAGCAACTTTCAAAAGCTTCAAAATATAGCATCGATGAAAGATTTTATAACAAAGATTGAGTAAGGCAAAGAAGAAATTTGTTTTCTGAAAAGATAACATTTCACTAACATGAGATTCAGAGTTAGTGTTTCCTGTCATCAAAATTAATTGGTAACAGTAAATGTTTATCTATTTTTTTATTTGAGACGGTCTCGCTTTGTAGTTCAGGCTGGCTCTGAGCTCACTATGTAGCCCAGGCAAGGCTCCAACTCAGCAATTCTCCTGCCTCTGCCTCCCGAGTGCTGGGATTACAGGTGTGAGCTACCACGCCCAGCGATGTTTATCTATTAATAATGCCGCTACGAGCTTTTACCTGTTTCATCTTTCGACATGAAATACACCCATGCACCCTTTCACATGGTACTGCTTAAAACACTGGTTAGCTTCGTCATTTTGCTTTGCACCCAGAAAGCACCCACGCAAGGTGATGTGACCACCATAGAGCAGCTGGAGCAGACACCCGCTGGCTCTGCCAGGGTGGCGCGGAAGCAAACACAGATAATGCCTTCATAAATGGGTATGCTGTGTTCTGTGGTTTTATGGATGCACACAGAAAGTTTTGAATACCGTTAAATTTTTTAGCATTTTGTTTTTCAAAATAATTTAACCTTAAAGGAGTATAGTTTATGCGTAGTGTAAAAATAGGAAATGGGCTCTTCTCAGCTTGTGGGCTGGGAATTGCTGACAGTTGCTATGGAGACCGAGGCATTCTTAATGAATGTCTACTTTATCAACTTTCGTTGGTTATTTACTACTTTTTAGAATGACTTTCTGCTTCTCTAATTTTCACTTTTTACTATTGTGCACTTAGGAGATTCTTCACTTTCTCATCAAATCCTCTTTTCTTTTTATAATCACTTGTTTCTTAATTTTATACTTTTTGCTTCTTCATGTTACACATGTTTTCTGTATAATTACCCTCTTACTCTTGTTCATAGAATTTACTTGGCAACAGTTACTACCATGCATTGCCTGACTCACAGGTGTTTCCTAATTTAGATTATCAAACGAGAGGGGACTTGACTGATAATATCTACTATCTTATCATATTGATGGGACCTATAAATCATAGCTTTCCCCAACACTTGGTTTTCCTTCAGTCCAGAGTCACCTTCCATCTAACCAGCCTTGTGGGTGTCCTGCCTTCCTAAGAGCAGGCATTTCCTCCATAGTGACTGTCTGCTTTGAAGGAACTTCCAAGTGAGGCTGGTGCTTGAAGACCCAGTTTGTGTGTTAAATTCAGTGTTTCTTAACCATCTTTTAATTGAATATCACGTTTTTTTAGTTATTACCTGAATTACTAGATTTAACTATCACAAACTGAGCTGCTATGAACATGGGTGTACATATGTCCCTGTGATATGAATCTTTTAGTTCTCTCATGTACATAACTAGCAGAGGAATACCAGGGTCACATGGGATCTCTAATCCTAAATTTTTGAGGAATCTCCACACTGATCTCCACAGTGGTTGCACCACATTACATTCCCACCAGCAGTGGAGAAGGGTTCCTTTCTCTCCACAGCCTGGCCAGAATTTGTTGTTTGGAGATAGCAGCCCCACAATGTTTTTAACATTTAATTCAAACCAGTAAGCCCAGTACCAGTGAGCTATATCTGCTTTTTTTTGTACCAGATATTGAACTCGGGCCCTTGTGAGTCCAAGTTTGGTGCAGTACCACTTGGGCTAAACCCCCAGCCCATTCATTGTTTTTTGATCCTCTAAAACTGGTATCAGTATCTGCAAGATTGTTGTTGCCTGTCTCTTGAAAGTTTGGTTAAAAAAAAAAAAAACTGAAATACTCTCCAGGCTACTTAAAGCTGTGTATTTTCTAAGCTATACCATTTGGCCACAATTTGTAAGTTTTTGTATATAAAGATTTCTCAGCATTCCATAATTTTATTGAGATCTACACTTAAGAAAATTGTTACTTTTTGGGGGGGATTGACTTAAATTGTCTAATCATTGTAATTAAAACAATCGTTTGATGACAAGGTATGACAAAATTTTGCCCTTGAATTTGTGTTGGACTAAAATATACATAAGCGACCTCTCTGCAAGATGCTTTACCCTGAGCAAAGAATACAACCTTATCCTTGACTGGTCAACTCACCTTCAGTCCATGCACAGTCTTTTCAAAATTACATAAGCTAATGTCACATGCAAATTCCATGTTGGACTTGATTCAAATGTTTCACTGATAATTATTTCCCCCCTTTCTGACCTTGATAGGAATTTCACTTTTTGTTTTTCTTGAGGCATCCTAACTCTCCTAACACATTCCTAAGTGTATACTAAAGAAACTTTGTTAAATTTTTTCTAGTAAGTTTTAATGTAAAGTTTGTGTGGCAGAGGAAAAGAGAAAGGGTCCCAGGAATAAATATTAAAGCCTTTATAAGCAAGGGAACCAGATTCCAGAATGATCATGTCTCATTTATGTCAAAAATTTCACACTGAGAAAATCCAGCTCCTCTAATTTTTCACACAGGGACCTACAAAACAATCTGTTGTGACAGAAAAATAGGGTGAATGTTTAAATTATAAAAAGAAAATTGTTACAGAAAACTGCACATTGCCATTAATCTCAAAGTACCCTTCCTTCTGACCTTCAGGAAGGAGGACATCCACAACTCCTCCAAAAGGTGGGAAAAAGATTTGATGAGTGTGTTTGAAGTGAGAGGGAATAGTTTGAAAAGGATTAATATAAATGTGTCTTTAACTATTAAACGTGTTTAAACATTCACTGTATATACTCCTTGTAGATCTGTCTGATATTTGCTGAAAACAGTTATTAATGAAGCTGGAAATCCTTTGTGACTACTAGTGTGTTTCCATCAAGAAAACACCATTATGATATAGTATTATTTCTTCTAATATTCACATTACGTAGCTTTGTTTAGTTGCTTAGGTGATGTGACTAATTTGCTACGTAGAATATGGAGATTTTGTTAGTTTTTGTCAAATTTGAATATTGTTATGTTAAAAAGTCAATATTGACTAAAGCTTAACTAAAAGACATTTTATTTAAACTATTTTCATAATATAGTTAACCGAGTAGGATCAACACAGATACTATGTTTATTATGAGTACATTTAAAATGACAAATTTGAAAAAAATTTTATTTGATACTCATTGTAGAAAGTGTCAGCCATTTAAAACATATTTGAAGAGCTTTTAAAAATTGATTGCACAGGGCCGGAGGGTTAGCTCAGTGGTTCCGGCGCCTGCCTCGCAAGCGCAAGGACCTGAGTTCGATCCCCAGTGACCACATATAATGCTGGGCGTGGAGACACGCCCACCAACAATCAACACCGCATACCACAATGCCGGATGTGGTGGCTCACGCCTATAATCCCAGCACTCGGGAGGTAGAGACAGGAGGATTGCTGAGTTCGCGGCGGCTTGCCTGGGCACCATAGTGAGCTCAGGGCCAGCCTGAACTACAACGTGAAACCCTGTCTCAAAAAGCAAAAAAAAAAAAAAAAAAAAAATTTGATTGCACATTTACACAAGGAATGGTAAAAATGAAATTTTTAAATTGCATGTTATTAAAAGGAAATATTAAATAATCATCAAATACCTAATTGTGAAACTGAAACTCTTAAAATATCTCTGGATTTCTTTGCCTAAAATATTATTTCATAGTTGTTTTCATCTCATTCTAAGTGAAAGTTTGTCTTAAGGCTCTTTTCCTTTATATTTTCAGCCTTTATTTTTGTTTGGAAAAAAACCAGATCGCTGCTGACACTTAATGCAAGGGATATTCCCCACTTCATAATAACTTTTTATAGTCCCAATCCTCTGTTGCAATCAATGACATAAGTTTATACTGATACTTCTCTCACATCATTGACAAGCAGGGTTAGTTCCAAACATTGACCTATATTGCATAAATAAAAAGGGAAGGGAAACAGATGGAATCCTAGGAGTAAAAAAAAAAAATAATTAAAATATGCTTTTATCCACACAATAAACTATTTTTTATCCTAACAGTTTAGAGTTTTATTTTCACATTTATTGCTCATATATTTATTTGTGACCAAAATAAAAGGCCAGTCATTCCTACTTATCCTGAATGTTTGTAATTTTATGATCCCTTGCTAACCATTTTGAACAATAGTTGGAGTTTTCCCTACAGAATCACAGTTCAGTGATCCCTACAGAGTTTCCATTTCTACACTTCCTCCATCTCCTCTTTGTGGCAGGCCCAGTTACCTTACAACACGGCCTTCTGGTGCCCGCCTGTCCATGATGTATAGATTGAGCTTTACGACGGGTCCTGCCTGTCCTCACACTCTGTGTGGACTATGAACTTCTGGAACTCATGCCTTTTGCTTCCAAGCCCATCAGTTAGAACTGTGTACAGAAAACCTATGTGGAAAACTTCCTGGGGCCAGGAAAAGCACTGACCCATGGGTCTTACTGTTCTTTCTCTGCTGCACTCCTTGAATAGTGTTTGTGTGGCCTGTAAGAAGGCTATGAAACCACCAGCACGCAGAATCTGTAAATTGTAAAGACTCCAAACGTTTTCATCCTAGTCCTGTCCGAACACAGTTCAATCCCCAACACCGAGGCTGCCCAGAAGGAAGCTGGGCAGGTGGATCTCCCATAGGTCCTCTTTCACCGAAACTTGAGGACAGTAGAGTTTCATACTAACATTGCAGTATCTTGTTTAATCACAGTGTAGTTGAATATTTGTTTGACACTGAAGCAAGATGGTAACATCACCATTGATGAATCGCAGTTATAATAGTTACTGCAACTAAAAAGTACTTTGTTAATATTTTAAATCTGCATGGTGAACTGTGTGTATTAGTAAAGAAACAAGGAAAAACTATACTTTTTTTTTCAGTAGCAAGAAATTGTTTTCATCACTGATTATGAGGAAAAAATATGTTTTATATTGTGAGAAAACAATACACTCATCAAGACTGTAGAGAAAGTACAAAAGTCATCAAACCATTCTGGACTAAGACAGTGACAGAAATATGGAAAAAACTATAAAAGCAAATCTCTCCTTTCTCTCTTTCATATTTTTTATGCAGAAAACGAAATATATGCAGAAAATGAAAGAAATCAAGATAGCGATTTAAGAAGATATTTTTCTCCCATAGATGTTAAGTGTATCTGAGACCAACAAAGATTCTCATGTCCAAAAATGTTCTTATGATCAATTTTTTTTTTTTTTTGAGACAGGGTCTTGCTTTGTAGTGGAGGCTGGCCCTGAGCTCACTATATAGCCCAGGCAAGCCTCGAACTCAGCAATCCTCCTGTCTCTGTCTCCCCAGTGCTGGGATAACAGGAGTGAGCCACCACGCCCGGCACTGTGGTATGTGGTATTGATTGCTGGTGGGCGTGAGTCACCACGCCCAACACTGAATGTGGTTACCGGGGATTGAACTCAGGACCTTGCGCTTGCAAGGCAGGTGCCGGAACCACTGAACTAAATCTCCGGCCCATTTTTTTTTTTAAACACTCACAATTAATTTGTTCAAACTTTATGTAACTAGAGGTTATTTTACCCTATTACAGGATGGATAAATTATTGCCTTTTGATCTGTTACAACAAAGATAATGTTTATTATACACATTTCACAGTAGAAATCAATCATGGAAATAAAAAAAATGTAGGCAAACTATTGACTTCAATCATGAGAAATTAATTTTTTTTTTTTTTTTTTTTTTTTTTTTTTTTTTTTTTTTTTTTTTTTTTTTTTTTTTTAGACAGGGTCTCACTTTGCAGTTCAGGCTAGCCCTGAACTCACTATGTAGCCCAGGTGAGCCTCGAACTCAGCCATCCTCCTTCCTCTGCCTCCTGAGTGCTGGGGATTATAGGTGTGAGCCACCAAGCCTGGCATTGTGGTATGTGGTACTGATTTCTGGTGGGTGTGAGTCACCACACCCAATACTGTTGTATGTGATTACCAGGTATTGAACCAGGGACCTTGCACTTGCTAGACAGGTGCTGGAACCACTGAGCTAAATCTCTGACCCAGGGCACTTCTATTATTGGTCTTTTACCTTGTTCAGCTTCACCATTGTTCTTAATGTTCCAAATGTTTGCGATCTTTATATAAAAGAAAAAAAACCTTTTACATGTTAAGCAAATAAGTAATCAAATTATGGAAAACCTGTTTCCAAATTTTAACTTAATATGCACATGGTAGAAGTACAAAGAACAAAAATTCATAGAGTTATAGTTAATTAAGGGGGAAGGAAAAACATGAGCCTAAAATAAGTAAAACTTTAATATATGGAGGTGCAGTGCTTGAAACGTTTCTAGGAGAAAATAGAATATAATGGCCCATTTGGGGAAAAAAGGCATACACCCCTGTCTTTCATCTACTCCACTTCCTTCTCCCCACAATCTTCTGTCTTTCAGGAGCTCATATACCGTTCTATATTTCTCCCAATAATGCAGTGACAGCTTGGAATAATCGGACTGCAAGGATGAAGCTTGAGCCTCTTTCCAGCTGAACAGTGTGACTTGATCTTACTCCTGGAGACCAAACGCCAGCTAGTGAATTCTGCTTGTGTTTGGGTAAATCTGAGTTCATTCTCAGTAAGAAGACAACCTGACTAAACCAAAAATGATGGTTTGGCTTATCAGTAATTTGCAGATTCTTCATAGAATAAATTTCCAGGTCATGGCTATAACTCAAGGCCTCTCACTGGCCAAGCAGGTGCTGAACCTCTGATCTACATCGCCAGCCCCTAAGCCTCTTTCATAAGTGAAATAAATCAGCATTTGATAACTTTTGCAATTTGAAAAACCCAATAACATGGGCCATAATTATTAATTCTCCCAAAACCAGTTGCTGGAGTTCAGTCTTTGCTAGAATAAGTAAGAGCACTTAAAATCCTGCATGCTTAAATGGTGGAGAGTCTGTTGGTCAGATTTTTTACCTGCTCACCACATCCATGGTCTGTGCCACAGGCAAGAAATTTAGAGTCAGATAAACCATGGCCCCATCCTTGAAGAGTTTATTGTTCATCATGAAGAAAGACTGCATGGCATTTTGAATACTGTGTGACATGAAACTTGCCCTGATGCAGTACTTCCTTACAGGACGCGTGTGTATTTGTGTGTGTGTGTGTGTGTGTGTGTGTGTGTGTGTGTGTTCTGGTAAGGGTTTCCATGGGGTGTGATGACTACCTTCAGTATTAAAAATGATTAAGAATTAATAGGTGAGGGCCAGAGATTTAGCTCAGTGGTTCGGGCAGCTGCCTCCCAAACATAAGGTCCTGAGTTTGATCCCAGTAACCACATACAATGTTGGGCATGGTGACTCACGCCCACCAGCCATCAATACCACATACCACAGTCCACATACCACAGTGCTGGGCCTGGTGGCTCATGCCTGTAATCCCAGCACTTGGAAGGCAGAGACAGGAGTATTGCTGAGTTCAAGGCTTGCCTGAGCTACATAGTGAGCTCAGGGCCAGCCTGAACTACAAAGCGAGACTCTGTCTCAAAAAAAAAAAAAAAATTAATAGGTGAATAGAAGGAAATGACAGGACATGGAATTGACAGGGTTATTCAAAAATAAAGAAGTAAAACCAAAAATATGTACACATATGTAGACCAAACACCCACACACACACACACACACACACACACACATACAACCTTTTACCAGAAAAAGCATAAAGAGATAGACGTTCAGGATGAAATTAAAGAAGATCACCAGTGGTCCTGTCATTACTGTCAAAGATGGCATCTTGCTTAATATAAACAGGTTGCTTAACACAGACAAACAATTTCAAAGGAGAATGGATCTTGTTGAAGAAAGATCTTCAAAACCTAGAGTAAATTTTCTTACTAAAGGTACAACAGGAGATAGGAAAGAAATAATTCCCAGGCCTCAAAAGTATGTATTTGATAAAAATAATTTAATTACAGGTATTTGCTCCATAAAAATACAGCCTAATGACAACAAAATTATCAATTACTTGCCTAATTTTAACTCAAATATTGAAACCTAGCTTCATACTGGAGTTCAGATATAAGAAGCTGTGAGGGCTGTCTTTGAGGAAAGGAAAATGAAAAATACTTCAGGGAGCAGAATGTACAACACGTACAGTGGAAAAATAGAAAATAGACTATTGTGTTGGAGAAAACAAGGAAGTCAGTATAGATGGAAAGATGGGCAGCAGATAGTTGACAACCTTGTTAATGTGGTTACTACAAACAATATCCTGGCTTTTCACTAACACAAGGGTGTTAGTTTTTCTCTAAGAAAGTCCTTGGTTTCTTCATCTCATGCAAATATTATACAGATTTTTTTTTTTGCTTTTGAGACAGGGTCTCACTTTGTAATTCAGGCTGGCCCTGAGCTCACTATGGTGCCCAGGCAAGCTGCCACAAACTCAGCAATCCTCCTGTCTCTGCCTCCTGAGTGCTGGGATTACAGGCATGAGCCACCACGCCCAGCATTGTGGTATGTGGTGTTGATTGTTGGTGGGTGTGAGTCTCCACGCCCAGCATTATATGTGTTTACTGGGGATCAAACTCCGGACCTTGTGCTTGCGAGGCAGGCGCCGGAACCACTGAGCTAACACTCCAGCCCTATACAGAATATTTTTAGCAATAATCCTTAGAGCCAAAATTACAAGCACTTGGAAACAGAGAAAGATAGAAATTTAAAAATAAAAATAAAGGCCATCCCATGGTTAATTGATGTTGGTAAACTCTAAGAGAGTTGAAGATGCTCTCAGAATTATTGACAAAAATAATAGGCAGATGTTAGACAAAGATGTTTCTTCAAATTCCCTTTGTCTCCAAACTGACAATTACTTCATGGTGAAAATAATGTTTACATGCAAAACCCAAGGTCATCTGGAAGGTCTCTGCCTTGAACTGTACCTACTGAACTTGGTGTAAGTGTTCTCCCTCAGAGGGTGGGTGCACTAGGCTCAGTATCAATGGCTGAATGGAGGAACTGGAATGTCTTTGATCTTTGAGAGGTTTTGAGTTTGGTTTCTCTTGAGGAATTATATGCTTAAAATCTATTTTTCTGGCATTTTGCTTAGTGTAGAATGGTGTTTATCAGAAGATTGTTATCATACCGGAATACGGGTTATAATGCTTTCCATGTAAACGATGCTATATAACCATTTATGGCATAAAAACTAGTTTATTTGTGGGAAAGAGTCATGAAGAATAAATCTATACTTTTCTCTTACTGACATAAGTGGAAATAGCTTCCTGCTTAGATCAATGCATAAAAGAATGTAGTTTTAATATCTGCTTGGTACCTTTGTTATGATATCTGTATGTTCAGAAATCAGTGTTATTAGCCTTCAAGACTTTATATATGAAAAGAAAAAAATGATTTAATTGTAAGTAGTATATACAGCATTATGATTATTATTGCTAGTGATAACAGTAAGAGATGATCCAATAACAAATGAATATATATTTTTTCAATTTATATGTTGATAAAGTCACCTAAGTGAATTAAAACCTTCTATTCTCCACAGAACAGTGCACTATCCTACATACACATAATTATGAAATAAGTCAACTGTCAGGATTTATAAAGTGTAATATTCTACATTCTACCCACCGTACAATGAAGCATCAAAAAGCAACTTAGGAACATTTAAAATTATTGTTATAAATATTTTGTAAATCATTTCTTTTGATGAACTTATTTCCTGATCAGAGCAATGCTGTGTAAATTTTGATCACTCTCTATTTTTTTTTTCATCTGTCCTTCTTTCAAGTTCAAGTCTGGAGAGCTTGAGTTTGTTGCTTTCCCCGCATTAAATGGCATGAGCCCTATCTGCAAGCCCGAACCACGCTTATGTTACATAACACCCAAGGGGAAACTTGCTTCCTGCAGGGACTCGGTTAAAAAGATGCCTTTTCCACATAAAGATCTTTAATATTTCTGAATACGCACTTTTTTCTGAATGCTAAAATCTGCTTTTCATTACAGTGTAATGGTACAGTTTTTGCTCGGGCATCTGTAATCTGAAGCTAACCCCAGCAGGGTCACTTCACAGCCTTTCAGAGGAAGCTGAACGAGGCACAGTGCACCAGGCTCAGGCGCAGCTGAAGCAGGAACGGGGCTGTGTGCTCAGAGTGGAATCCATTCATCAGCCAGCACGGGGCGCTTATTATTTAATTGTTTTTAATTAAGTCCACACTGCCAAAGAACCCAAGATGAAGCGCTTATATTTGTAGGAGATTAAAAATGGAATCTAGCAAATAACAAATACACTCAAGGTTTACACTCAACTATCTGCAGAATTTTCATCTAAATTGCAAAATGGTGTTCGGGCTTTTCCTTTGCTCTTCTTGCTTATTAAAGCTTGGAGTCTGTAGCTGGTTCAGAGCGCTGACTGCCCTGGAGGTTTTCTCTGCTTGAGTGGTGGGCAGCCTCACTTCCTCCGATGACAGTCTCATGTTGGGACTTGCAAGGTTTCAGGGTTGACATTTTCTAAAAGATGACTGATTGGTCTCCCTCATCCGAGGGAGGCACGACGCTCCATGGCACAGAGAGGTGGTCCTGCTTCCTCTTGGGCAACTTTAGCGCTTTGTAATAAGATAAGGCCACTGAGAAAGAGAATACTTTAACTCATTAGTACGCCACTATGGGGTTTGTTACTGGGCAATTATAATTAAAAGAGACAAACCTGTGGCCTTGTGAAAACTATGTTTAATGAAGCTTACAAATGGAAATTTCTTTCCTCAATGAACTTCCAAATATCAGGGCCAGACATTCTTTTTTTTGAGACAGGGTCTTGCTTTGTAGTTCAGGCTGGCCCTGAGCTCACTATGTAGCCCAGGTAAGCCTGGAACTCAGCAATCCTCCTGTCTCTGCCTCCAAGTGCTGGGATAACAGGCGTGAGCCACCACGCCAGGCACTGTGGTATGTAGTACTGATTGCTGGTGAGCGTGAGTCTCCACGCCCAGCATTGTATGTGGTCACCAGGGATCGAGCCCAGGACCTTGCACTTGCGAGGCAGGCGCTGGAAACACTGAGCTAACCCTCCAGCCCCAGACATTCTTAAATAAGGCAATAATAACTTTAGTCCAAAGAAAATAGGCCATAATACAGTCATGAATATGAAAAGGTCAAATATAAAGACAATACTGGTTTTATTCTAGCAGGAATGGATTTCCATTCTTCCATAATCGTTCTTTAACCAAAAATAGTCATTATGCAAAGGATAAATTCACAAGTTTTAATTTTAGTACCTCTTCATCATTAACAGGAGAGGTAATTAAATATTTAGCACTCACAGCTCTCTATGGAGTAGTTATTATCATCTCCATTATAAGATGAGGAAAAAATACTAAGAAGGATTAAATAAATTGCCTAAGGACACACACCAGAAGTGACATAAATAGGATTCAAACTTAACTGCAACTTAAAACATATTCTCTTTTTCTTCTCTATGGTTTCTGCCAATAAATAATTTTAAGATTGTGTCATATGATAATACAATAGCCTATATTGGACAAACATATGGTTTATTATTCTATCAATTAAATGATATAGCAAATTAACTGATACAATACATGCATATGCAGTATATATATGTAAAAAATAAGACTACTGCTTTCAGGAAATTTTCAAATGATTTTATAATGCTACAGACTAGGAACTCCTGGCTGGAAAGTCAACATACTACAAACTGCAGTACGAAAGAAGGTTGTTACATTAAAGTCCTTTGAATCCTCATAGGTACATAAAACAAGACCAATATAAGGTCTTGTCTTGGAAATAGTTGCTGCACTGATGAGCCCAAAGAATAATTAACAAAACACTTGGGTTGGGTTAATCTTATAAATGAAAACAGTAAAATAAAATTGAGCAGATAATAAAAAGGGAGCTCACAGAGTGGTCCAGGGCATGACTGTGGAGCCTGTGTAAAATGGGGAAAGCCATGCAAATTAGATGAGAAAGGGCCAAGTGGAGCAGAGAAAGGGGAGAGAATGTCAGAAGCCACAGTATGAGATAATGAGCGTTGGTCTGAGAGCACTGAGAATGAAAGGGAATCTTTGCTCAAGAACAAAAGAAATCCACTTCAAGAGTAAAAATAGCAATTGTATGTGAGTAGAAGAAATATATTCCCGTTAGCAAATTTCTTTCATAATTGCAGGTATGCAAAATGATATTAAATTTAAGGGAGTTTATTTATGTTCAAGAAATAATTGTTAAAGCAAGTTTTTTTAAAGTAACTTACATTTACCATGAGTGGCTACCTATTTCCTTTCACATCTACACCAAGCTGTGGTGATTTGCTGACAAAACCCTGCAGAGTCTACATGAACACGTTTTCAGTATTCAGCAAAGTATTGATTTAACCACAGAAAGCATGTTAAATAAAACCTCAGGGGAAAAAGAAGATAATTTCCAAAAAGTATAAAATGAAAAGTTAAAAAAAAATGAAGTCTTTGGATTTCTAAAGACCAACTGTTATTTGGATGGACTAAAATTCACACCTTTAGCTACAGATTAGGAACTTGTTTTAATCTTGACCTCTTACTATAATCAAAATAAGGTCTGCCGGTTTCCATGTCACAAGGCCAGACTAACGCTATGGTATGAGTGCACTGTGACTCTCCTCATGCCTCTCACAGGACAACCAGGGCAAAGAAACACCCAAAAGTCATCCAGACTTGCTCTCAAATCACTTGCAGCTATTTGTTATTTAATCTCCACAACAGTGCATTTGTGACACAGGTCAAAAATCTCTCTGTAGTCGGCCAGGTGGCTGAGTCAAGGCACAGGAAAATTGGGGTTTTAGGGCTTCATTCAGCTCTTAATTTTCATTTCTCTGTTTATTAAATCAAAGTAAGTAATACGACCGAACAAGGCTATGTATTCAAAATGCATGATCATAAAAGATAGATGTCTTGACTGCAATAAAATTTTTAAATCAAAAAATAAATAAAAAGATGTTTTGTGCAGCTGTAGAGTTTGAGTTTACAGACTAGTTCTTGTAAACATAGTAACAATCTCAACCTTAAGAGCTTATGTTTCTTAAAACAGAGGAGCTCATGATATTCACTAATACCCTGTGGCCTATGGAACATAAATGGCTCCTTATTCCTTTCTTCAGATTGTGTTTTAAACTTATTCTTTCAATCCACAAAGGAAGCCAAAAGAAGTGTTTTTATGGGAACAACATAAAAGTAGAGCTAACAAATGCAAAAAATAAAGACTGGTATAAGAACCAACGCTGAACTAATGGGAAATGAATTGCTGTCAAAAAAAAAAAAAAGCTAGGATTTTTCCACTTTTAATGTGAAAGGAAAAGAGTACTCATCTTTTCTCTTGAACCTCACCTCTCACCAAACATGTCAATTCTTAGTTTTCATGTTAAACATCTGCCAATGTAGTAGGGCTAATGAGCTCTCTCTACCTACCTATGTACCTATCTATGTACCTAAATATTACCACAGTAATATTTATGTTGAAATTCATAATACACTATCATACCTGTGATCCTTTCTTAACATGCCAGTATTTCATTTTAAAAGAATAGAGACAGGGAAAAATTACGGGAATAAAAGAAGGGTCAGGAACAATGTAACATAATAATAGTGACACAAAGGACATCAGGGAGCCATATAGAACTTTATGTATCTGGGAAAAGCCTGCAGCTTAGTTATTTAAGATAGATACATGTCTCTACTCTCTCTGTGCACACAGACAAGAAAGCAATACCGACGTCACGTTTTAACATTATTTAATAAGAGTACACCTTTTACATAGCTACAGGACATTTCCGCATCTCAGTTTAGTCATGGGAAATCAATTTTATTGTGTTATAATCCCTTTGGTTTCTTTTATCTCTAAATGTCAAGAAATACAGCCTAAAATTAAAGATTATTTTATTAAATTGAATGGAAGGACTTTTGTTTTTCCTAATACTTTTTTTTTTTTTTTTTTTTCAGAAAAAGCGGTAAAGTTTCACCATCAACTATACCATTCATCCAGGAGAGTAAAATCAAAGTATTTCTAAAGAGAAAAATGTACACAGATATCTATTTTGACTTTGTATGCATGGTATTAGTTCAAAAATATGTGTAGACACAAGTGCAAACAGAAGAGATAGCATATGAATACCATATTAATAGCAATCCTATGTTTTTCCACACATATTCAGCAACTTTAATTCTATGCAATATTCTAAGGCCTTGTAAAACATGATAGACATAAATCCTGAAGGTCATTTACATGCAACAGTTCTAGCTGAAAGTTGGTAAAAACCACACGTGAAAAAATGGCCTAGTCTTCCTCTCCAATATATGAGTTCAATAAAATCACTGGGTTGGAGGGCTAGGGGTTTAGCTCAAGTGTTACCATGCCAACCTTGGACGCACAAGGGCCTGAGTTCAATTCCCAGTACCAAAAAAACAAAAACAAAAACATTGGGTTTGGGCCAGGGATTTAGGTCACTGGTTCAGGCATCTGCCTCATGAAGTTCAATCCCTGGTATCACATACCACAATGCCGGGTGTGGTGGTTCAAACCTATAATCCCAGATCTGGGGAGGTAGAGGCAGGAGGATATCTGTGAGTTTAAGGCTTGTGTGGGTTACATAGGGAGCTCAGGGCCAGACTGAACTGCAAAGTGAGACCCTGTCTCAAAAAAACTTTAAAAAAATTGGGTTTATAGCATAATTTTATAATGATATTTATTGAGAATAATGCATTTTAAAAGTTGACTATGACTTGGTATGTGTTGAGTTTAGAGAAGCAAAATGTACAGGAAATATCCCACCATTTATTTATTGTGAGTTACACAGGGCTACAGAATCCTAAGTCAAATGACAGTCATGATACTTTCAGAATTCAACACTTGGGTTTGAAAGTCCAGCAAATTCATGAATCAGGAGTGAAATACGTGTAGGTCCTCTGGACCACAACAGCACTGTGTGTAGTACATTCTAGTGTGTAAGACAAAACATCCTGGGATAGCTTACCTCAGTTTGAACTCCATTTAGGACACTTGTTCACTAAAAGACTGGAACAAACTACTTAATCTCTCTAGACCTTAATATTTCCATTTGTGAAAAGGTAGTAACAGTATTATTTACCTCTTGAAGTAGAATCTACTGTGTGCTTAGAAGAATGGCTACTACAGAGCCAGCCTGTGATAAATGTCTGATATCTGTATTGCCACTTAGTGTCTGGTGCTCTACAGAGTCCTGGGAGTTCTTTTTATAGTTTCCTCTATGGAGTCTTTACCTATTCACTATCTTCCCTCACTCTACCAGTTTCTGTGATGCAGTAATATTTGACAATTTTTCCACACCTGTGTTTCCACTTGTTAATGAAAAAATTAATTCATTTAACAAGTAGGTACTGATTAAATATAATGTGCTCATAGTATTTTAGACACTGAAGACCCATGAATACTGTAGTAGGTGGAGATTCATACAATGGAGAAAAAATAATATAGAGCGATGGAGTGTCACTTGTTCATTAAGTTGACAACTGAGCAGAAACCTATAGAAGAGCACCAGTAATCCAGGATGATGAATTTTTAGGGGGGAATAGCAGGAAGTAAGTACAAGGAGAAAGTTCAGCAGGATTTTGTTGTGTGATGAGGATGTCACAGAAACCACAGTGCCTGTCACCAAGTGAGGAAAGGAAAGTGACAACTGTGGAAGATGCTCTATTGATTATACCCAAAGCAGGCTGTCGGTGTTGGGGGGCAGTGCCTGGTATTGGCCTGAGAGCCACCCACAATGTCTCTGTGAGTTACACAAGCTTCTGTTGGACTAACTTCGTCAAGCATGCCAAGTGCAGGGTTAAGTCTTCTATTGTATCCTGCACTGCTCTCACCCCAATTAGGAAAAAATCAGTGGGTGGTCTCCCACAGTGATGAGGCTACCGGAAGAGACATTATACTGTCTTTGAAAGAAATATGACTTGTTAGTCGTGGCAGCATAAAACATTGAAGAATTTGAGCAAAGAAATGGCACAATCAAATAGAGTAAAACAAAACAAGAAAACTGTAGCTTTTAGTTGATAAGAGGGCAATCCAATGCACTTAGAAGCTTTTTCCAGTTACCTTGATGAGAAATGACAGTATTTTGGACATGGGCAGTAATGATGAAGATGGGAAAAATTTGGATTCTGTGTTTACAGCATTTTTGAGCAGAACCAACAGTCAGAGTAAACAAGTTCACAGATTAGATGTAAGAAAGTGACATTAGCAACGTCAGTGACTTTGATAGGGATAGAATTTATTTTTAATGAGATGGGAAGAATTTAATTATACAGAGTGTGAGAAATCAGGGAGAATGAGTAGACTGCAGATGGGACTTTGTTTGCATTTCAAATGACCTATTTATGTGGCAAAATCCAATAGGCTTAGAGGTGAAATGCTTAGCTGTGGTCACTATAGGGTGAGCTTGTCCACATGTGGAGGAAACCCATCACTTTCTTGCATTGACCCTGTGTTCCTAGCCATTTCTTCTTCTCCACCTGTGCACTCAGTTTCCCCACAACAGGAATGCCTTCTTGTCCTCCCTCCAACTGGTAGAGATGCAAGTGGCCCCCTCTGTAATCAAGATACATGGACGCATGGCATGAATCTAAGGGACTGTCTAACCAATTTCTGCTTCCTTTTTTTTTTTTTTGCCACCCTTTTGTGCTTATCTATTATTTACCTTACCTGATATCTCTGGATCCACACCTCACCAAACTTCAGTCTCATACACAGCAAGATGTTGGGTTGATTATTGACTCTAAACAGAAGAAAAAAATGCAACAAAATAATTGACTAGTTTAATCAGGCAGATGAAAGTAAGCGTTCTGAATCATGTCTATCCCGTCAGGCTCAGTGTAAGCGCCTTCTCCCTCCCATTCATGATCAGTTCTCACATTTTTGTTCAGACCTACCCTCTCTTTATGCCTTCCTCATATGTTCTAACCATATTTAACAGCAGGAAATGGAATTGTATTTACTCTTGGGGATTCTGATGACTCACTCATTAGCTTGGATGACTTTGCAGGGTATTAATGTGTTTGTCATGACACATATGATTAAAAAATATTTAAATTATAAAAGTATATGGATTAGAATGTTTCTACTTTGTATTTAATATATTTTTTCTTACTCTCATTGCATTCTAACATTAATTTTTAATTAAACATAATCTTTCCTCAACAGAGTTGCTACTTGCAGTCGCTAATGTTGCCTCTAAAATCTTCACATGATCCAAATACACGAAATATTCACCAATACAATGAGAGTTATCCTTTGGAATGTCTCAGACACAATGCATGTTCTGTGCAAACCGAAATATGCATACTAGTACCCCTGCATTTCTAAAGCTGTTTCTGATTACTGATTGAAAATTCCCCTGTTCTTCATTAAAGACTGAGATTCTTTTAAAATGCTTATTTACGGCTGCACGGTCCTCAGGGGCAGACTGTGGATTTAATCGCCTACAGCACCAAATCTCTTTTAACATTTGGCCAACGGAGCATTGGGTAACTTGTTGGCTAAAGGGTAACACATTTCTACTTAGTGTATGGATAAGGTAGCTACAATCTGATATGCTTCATTTACTTCCAAGTATTATTAACACTAATGAGCATCATATCCACATACCCAGAAATGATACAGAATAGAGTCACTGCTTCTTGAAGTTCATTAAATGTGGTATGAAGGCAAGAATAATTTTAGAATGTCCTTCAGAAATAGACAAAAACAAATATTCTGTAATTAATAAAAAAGACTGCTTCTATGATTAACAGGAACCATGTATTAAGATAAAACTATGAGTAAAAGAGCTACTTCCTGAGAATGATAGAAGATAATTAGTATCCTAGAACAAAATAATTTGTTAAATTTCAATGACTTATTTCTACTGATATAAGTAAAACAGGCCAGTGTCTATGTTAATTTTGTATCTATTTTAATGAATGTGATCTATAACTTTCTCATTCAAGTTTAATTTTGCCATGTTATTTATTGTGTGTGTTTACAGGTTTTTAGCTGTGTGCCTGCAATATGAAATGTGAAGAAGTCTTTCTTGGAAATGTGTTTATATTTATTTATTTTTGTGCTTTAAATCCAGAGTGGATTTTCAAGGTCTCTCCTCAAATGATAACCTTCATGAATCACAGGAATTTCAGAACATCTCTGGATTAGTCTGGCTTTAGTGAGGTTAAAGGCAGCAACAGAATTCCTACAAAGAAAAATGATAAGCAGCTATAATAGGTATCACTCAACACAGCACCAAATATAAATCAAAACTAACAAACACCCTCCCCCACAAATCCTCTCAAGTTAAGTTCCTTGAATTTAATTATTATAGCAAATGGTAATATAACAAGGGTGTCTACTGTCAGGGAAAAATGTTGAAAACAGATGTGAACCATACAAAGCATATGTAAAACACATGTGATCCACAGCAAGGTCACGGAACCCATTGAAAGAGCACATGTGGAGTTCGTGAACCACATGTGGACACATGTTGAAAAATCACGTGTTTCTGTTCACTGCCAAGACTCAGATCACATTCTAAAGAAATCAGGGGCTCTTAAATAAACTTTGTACTTCTTTAGGTAAGTGGATACCTTTTTGTTTAAAATCTTTTAGTGCAAGCAGACAAGGGTTCTCAAATCTAACTCTGTGCTTGAAAATGCTCAAATCCTTGTTTCACTCCTGTTTTCCTATCCCAGGATAATTCAGCTGATTACTCCAAGGGAGTAAAGATTTCTTTCTCATCCGTAGCTAATTCTTTGAGGATGCCATGGCTTATAAAGAAACTTGAGTAAACAAGGACTAAGTGTGAGAATTAGGAGAAAGTATGGATTAAATTGAGGTTTTTCTTTTTTTTAAACAATCCAATTACCCAGGCACCTATGGTTTAGTTTATGATTTTGGAGTAAAATTAAACTCTTCACTCATAGGAAACAGCAAAACTGGAGAAAAAAAACAGAATAGAATGTTTATTTCCATTTATAATGTAAAAATGTTATTTATATAATTTAAAAAGACATATAGATGGACATAGGTAGTCCATAACATGTTAGGTCTATTTCACCCTTATTTTCTACAAAATATTAACAGCATTTTATCTACATGCATTAATTTATTTAGAATTTAAATACACTATGTTTGCCCAACAAATGAGTATCAAGATACATCATATCTAGTTTCAAATTTTCAATGATGAATGTGATCATAATGCATTGCTAAAGTGTATCAATAAACTCAAGAAAGGTGAAAATAAATATATTGTCATTTATCCCTCTCACAACATAATATGTACTATAAATCCAGAGGTAGGTATGATGTTATGGTACAAGGAGTTTAGAAAATCAGAACAAGGAGAGGAGGTATAGTTTGGTTTCTTTAGTCATAGACAGTTCTTCAGGGAAACTATGGGCTTTATTTCTGTCTCAGTTTCTATGAAAACAAAATTGGACCTTAAAACATATGGACATATGTTTAATATGATTGTATGTTTTGGACATATGTTTAATATGACTGTATAATTCATGAATATTATGTGCAAAAAACACATAGTAAATAGCAAT